>OY987288.1:13304499-13400154 GCA_963920785.1 Sphagnum contortum
GATATAATATTTTGAATGACTCTTGAAAGCACATTCATATAATATCAATTTTATTTTGAAAATATTTTTATTAATTTAACATGACATCACTTTATCTATTGCATAGAACAATCCATTACAATTAGGATGATGTAAACAAAAAGAAAACCCAAGTTATTATTTCAAGTTTCTAAGATTAGACATGAACCCGAATTGTGAATAGACCCATTGTGGATATCCCAAGAGCTCAAACAATAGAAAAACTAGGAAAGGTCAAGAAAGCTCACAAAGAAACAAACAACTTTGATGGAGTTGAAATTAGTTGATAACTAAGAAATCATCACTAATTTATGGACAAGTGCTTACTATCAAGTGTATAATACCTCTCTTAAAATCGCAAACAAAATTTTCAAATAAAATTTCTTGTAAATTAGCACAAGTGTATTAAAATCAAATTTAGATTAATGACACTTCCAAAATCCATAAGGGTTCATGTTATATTGAACATCACCCAAGTAAGTTTACACACAAACAAAAACTTGGATGTTTTTCTTGAAAAGCTAAAACTCATTTTCTAGATACTTTCAAAGACAATAAAGAGACTAGATTTAAGTTCACCTCCACATCCAAAAGAGTAAAAGGGGGCAAAACTTGTAGAGTTCATAACATGGAATTGTAGTTAGCATGAACAAAACAATACATCACCTATTGGTGCCGCAAAATGATCACAAAATGCAAATTGGTGCTGCACATATGCTTTTTCTAAAAAGTCGTTATTTCACCAAATGCAAGCATCATGGATCACTTTACAAGTCTAACTTAAATACTAGAATGTCATGATTTGGGGGAAAAAGCTCAAGATTAATCCAAGGTTATATACTAGTGTCAATTAAAATTTTATATAATTAAATATAATTCATACTTTTTTTTGTTTAGAATCTTCCAGTGATTGACAATACAATGTTCCTAATAGTGCCCAAAATCTCGACTGAACACGAATTTTAAATAAATTGGTGAATATCACTTTGGGCATGATCAGTTCCACTTTGGTGGTGATCAGTTCCACTATGGGCGAGGTCAGTTCCACTTCTAGAACAAAATGGATTTCAACAACACTAGCAAGCTGGTGCAATGTCATGATGTGCACAGTACTAGTACTGGTACTAGATCAGATCCAGGTCCAGATAAGGGAGTACGCCAGATCCGGTTGCTGCAAGAGGAGACCAGAATTATCCACTTTCCAGTTACACTTTATACAGTTCCCTAGTGCGGAATCGTCGATAGTTCCGGGTAGATTGGGATTGCCCCACATCCGGAACGTACCGGTCTTCTTGATCTCCGGGATGTCGGGCTCGTATTGCAGCATGCAATCCAAGTAGAGAGTGATCTGCGACTGGAAGTTTGTTGTGTATTGTTGTGAAGATTTGGCGACGAAGGGAGGCAGATTGGCACTGTCTGTGTAGCAGGCGATCATGAGATTGTTGGGAAATTCGTTGGTAAGAGACATCATCGCAGCTGTTGCTTCCACATGACTTATACCGCTATAATTACCGCTTTCTCCAGCCAACAACCATGTTAATATTGTTGAGAATATGATCATATTCATGGGTAGACGACGTATCTCGACCATGGTAGTACGTCCGTAACCGCCCATGAGGATCAGCTGCTGCTAGGCTGCTGCTGCTGCGAGATTCGTCGCTTTATGCAGCAGATCAATGATTAGAGTACTGTAACTTATCAGTTTCCTGATCAACCCATGAAGCTGCTGCATTTACACAGCAATTAGCAGTGGACTTCTAAGCTGCTTGTCGTCCAAGTTCTAATCAATATATTGTATACAACACTAACTGATCATCCTCAAGCTGCTGCTGCTGCCGCTGCCGCTCCAGCAATCTGATACACTACATGATCACAAGTACTTACTTTACTAGAGATAGTACAGAGAGTTGCAAACTAAACAAGCTTCGGAATCAGACCTGAATTGGTCGAAACTGCTGCTGCTGCAAGCAAAGTCGATCTCCTTCTTCTTATTATGATCAGAGCGCTCCGGCTTGACCAAAGTGATCTGCACCCAAGTTGCTTGTAGAATGTAATTATTCCTGCAAATCAAGTTCCGGCAGCGTTGCGCCACTAGAGATCACTGCAACAAAACCTGCAGCAGCGGCGGAGAAGAAGCTCACGGACACGAGAGAAAGAGAGAGAGGGAGAGAGAGCGCGAGAGAGACGGAGGAGAAACTGCAGGAGCTTCCTGTCTTGCTACTGGTACTGGAACTGGAACCCCTGTTGCCTCACGGCCCGGCGTTATTTATAACCAGTTCCCACTCGCGACTTCCGAGACCAGTCCAACCGGTTCTCGCTCGACGCTTCCGAGACCAGTCCCCTGTACCTTAGTAGCTAACTAGCTAGTTCATCTACTGGACTAGATGAACCAGTTTAGTTCTGTTTGGATGAATTTGGTGGTGAATGAATTGCAGATGATGATCTAATCTAATCTAATCTAATCTAATCCAAATTAAATTTCTTATCCCCATTTATAAATATATTATAATTATATAAACCCATGAAGATAATATTATAATTGCACAAAAATAAAAGTGTGTGATCTAGATAACTTGACAAATGAGAGGATAGGAGGCTTGATCACTTGAGATTAACTCAGGTCCAAGGGAAGGTCCACTTGACAACCCAAGTTGGACACCCATTAGACTAAAAGGTTTAAATCTTTAAACTTAATAATGTCAATGGATTTAAAACCAACAAAGAAGAAAAAAAACAAGTTATGGAAGAAGAAAGCATATTTTCAACATATTGTTATCTCATATGTCATATAAAATAGAATTTCTTTCAATTTTTTCTACATATTAATTTGGTACATATAACCATTTTTTCAATTTGAAATTTGTACTTATTAATAGTTTGGTATAGGTATCATGATTTTTTTTTCAATTTATATATGTATTAGTTAGTCAATCTTTTGAGTGTGAGTATGGATCAAATGTGTTTAGAATTGGATTAGGAAATGGTCAATGAGAGAAGAAGAAGAATTGGAAGGTACCCAAGAAGCTTTACCCTCTTGTTTGAATCAACTCCAATGGTGAGTGGATATAATTAGTTAGTTAGTCTCCAAAGGTTGAAGTACAATGCTTGGGATGGCAAAAGGTGAAAGCAACATTAGAGGAAGGAACAAGGGTAGAACATACCTTTTAATCTTCTTCCCAATTATCTCAATTGTGGGGCATGGGGGGCGGAGAGGGATTCTCAAAACACTTTTTGCATGTTTAAAATTGCCTAGAGCAAATTGAGATGTCGTAAGTTGTAACATGTCTTTTAGCATGTTTTTGTCTAAGAATGAATTGGGATGTTGCACTCTTGAAGAGCACTTAAGTGATGCATATGATGAGCACACAATGTGATAGCACTGAACATATATATCCTATTGGGTAGAGGAAGAGGTGAAAACAAAAATCAAAGCAAGTTTCATAACAATGGCTAAGATGAGACAAATCATTTAAGTGATTTTGAAAGATATCAAAAGGATTGTTGTCTTAACTAAGACTCCGCTATTTGAATGGAACTAACTATGTCTTTTGGCATGAAGGCAATGGGTACAAATCACATGGAACATGGAACAAATGTTTCGTATTTCTAAAAACATTTGTGGATGATGTCAATGTGCATAATAATACATCATGCCAACAAGATTTGGAACATTTGACATGTGTAGTAATAAGGTTGAAAGAAATTAATTTCAAATTAAACTTTAACAAATTGGTCATTCTGGAGCTAAAGTTACTGTTTCTTTCAGTCACATGATAAGCAAGGAAGGAGTTTATCAAAGCCTTAAAAAAATCGAAATTTTCATTGAGTTTCCAATTCCATGATTTTGTGTTCAATGTGAAATTGTTCTTGGATTCAATTAGATATTAGTATGTAAAAACATACATTCAAATGGCAATTTGGGCATTTGGATTCACTTAAAAGAAAGAAATGTCAAATGTCTTGATTTTTTGAATTTTTTTCAAAATATACACACCCATTGTTGGTTGATTTGTAGGTCCAATTATTGTCACATGCACAAACATTACATAACCAAAGAATTTTTCATCATGCACAAGAATGAAAACAAACTATAACAAAAACATGCTTAAACTTAAGTTCAATTGCACACAAATGGTGACCTAAAACAAAGATTTAAAAGCATTTTTTTTAAAATAATGTTTTATTTTAAACATTGAAAAGTTTAAAATGTGAAACAAATAGAACAAGATTAAACCATAAGGTCATATTGTTGAACTAACTTAAAATAATCGTGAGGTTATTTTTATTTAAATTCATTCAAAAATTTAACTTATGGAAGCTTTTGTGTCCCACCATCTAAGGAACTTTTTTGAACATCTTCCTAAATGTCCTGAAATTTTTTCCTTTGCCATTCGTCTAAGCCAAAAATCATGATGAATAATTTTGGAAAGAGAAATTGCATGCAACTACTTGGAAGCTTGACATGTGTTCAAGGTGCCCCAATTTTTTTCCTTTTGGGTTGGCGTGGGGAATGGAGGTTTTTTCTCATTTGCCCTTTTCCCAATGTGTTCTCATCAAATTCCCAATGAATTTTCATCAAGTTCACAAATTTGTTCCTTAATAGGTTCCCAATAACCTCTCTTTTTATCCCCTATGTTTTGGCAAATGTTATATTAATGAGGAGAAGAACACCACACTTCTTCTACTTTGGACTATTGCATGTGTCTAACCTCCGGGTCATTTTAAACAAAGGTCCAAGGACCAAAAGCCCAAGGACCAATTTGAAGCAAATTGAAGAATCACATTAAAAAAACCATGTTTTCCTAATGTACAAAGAGTGTGTTGAAAGGCTTGGGGTCCAATTCAAGGGGTCCAATATCAAAAACGTGTGCTTGACATGTGAGAGGATTAGGTTAACATTTGGTCTTTTCTCTCTTCTTCTTCATGGTTTTTAAAATTTTCTATTTCACTTTCATTTCGTGCACTTGGGAAGGGCTGAAACTTCACTCTTTCTAGCAACCACCTTGTGAGGATCCACAAAATCAACCATGTTAACTCTAGAATCGATCAAAAAAAAGGAGAGAGTTGGTGTGTTCTCAACAATGTCCTCAATTCATAAATGTATCTTCCATTCTCACAAAATTTGAACAAGGGTTTTTTAAAAAATGAAAAAAAAGAAGCAAAAAATAAGAAAATGAACAACCTTGAACCTTGACTTACACTTCAATTCTTCAAATCATGAGCTCTCCTTTAAGTTGTATTTTTTGGTCCGAACCAATTGGTTTTCCCTCCAAAATGATGGCATGTAAGCTAAAAAATCACAATTTGATTTGTCTTGGTCTTGCACCCTTGTCGAAAAGCCTTAGGACCAATAGGGAATGCACAATTTCATTGGACACTTGTCTAAAATAGAGATAAGTGACAATTGAGTTTTTGTTTCACATCACTCACACTTCACAATGGAATGGAAAATATCCTTTTCAAGGGCTTTCCAATCTTTCGACTTTCAACTTTTAGAAAGTTTTTTTTCCCTCCTAGATCACTCAATCAATTTACTACAATCAATAAAATTGTACCTTGAACCCCACCTCCCCCAACTAAGTAATATGGATCACACTAACTATCATTGGTAAATGGCAATTACTAACTAACAAACGATGTTTGATGATTTTTTTTTTCCATTCCCCACTCCCCAAATCTCATTCATATTTGCCAAATAAGTGTTTACAAATATCCAAATCAATTTGATTTCATTCATATTTGCCAAATAAGTGACTACAAATATCCAAATCAATTTGATCTCATTTATATTTGCCAAATAAGCGAGCATAAATATCCAAATCAATTTCATATCTTCCTTGGATTCACCATTGATGTATCATCATTACTATGATGCATGCAATTGGCATCATAGTACAAATGTATGTGAATGTTCGTATACAAATTTTAGGAATTACACATTACATTATATAATTCAATTTTCAATTTGCACACTTTGTCACAATAGACATTTAAATCTAATTTTATTTTATTTTTTTTGATAATTACGGTGTACCATTCATTAAATAGTTTGACTTAAATTTCTAGAAATAAGATCATCTCCGATGACAAAAATAATAACAATAATGTCCCGCATATACTACTTTTGATAACAATACAACCTTTAAATTTCAAAATAACATGAAACCTAAAAGTTTCATGATACAATGATCCAGTTTCACCACTAACAAAATTTGTGCAATGGAAATGCAAAGCCCAGAAATAAAAATTCAGGCTCCATGCTGCTTTGCACTCCCAATGACAATGATTAAATTAAAATTTTGTGAACATAATAATTTTGCTGTACTCAATTTCTTTGTATTTTCAGAAGACAAGATTCTGTAAATTTCACTATTATGTCATTCTGATCTATTATTAATATTTTTTTTTCATTCTTGTCACCGAAAGTCTGATTCATTAATTAAGTTCACAACAAGATAAAAAATAGACCCCAAAAAAAAAAAAACCTTGAAAGGGTGTAAGAAAAGCAACAAGATACAAACAGACAAAAAAACCGTTGAAAGGGTGCAAGACAAACAACAAGAAATGATTCTACAATGACATTTGATCTATGACGAATCATAATCTGGAATGGCTCTGGAATTGTCACAACGACGATCACCAAAATCCCATCTTACATAAACCAGTTCCAATCAAGCATTGTCACTGGAATTAAAGCAATTGGAAAAAGCAAATTTTAACATTAGTTTTGCAGTCCAGAGCAATTTACATACCTGCTTCTGATGAACACAGGATCGTAATCACTCCACCCAATACAAATTCTGAATTCTGAACCGCCTTTTGTGGCTGCTGTAACAACAGTTGTCAGTGAAAAACCTCCTAGTATTTTCTTTTTCTTTGCCTGATTTATTTTTACTTCTCTTCCAGCGGCATTTTAGAGGCAACCCAAATGTTTGAAATTGCAGAAGAATGTAGATTTTCTTTTTAGTTTTTTTTGAATTTTTTAACTTCACAAATTTGACCGAGGAATGTCTGACTCTTCTTTTCCAGCAACCTCTGCATACATGTCTGCAATTGCCTTGGCAAAGAAGGTTTTTGCTTGCGGCCTCTTCACCTGTGACCCAAAGGAAATTAAACCCACATCCAAACCACAGCAGCACTAAAATCTCAAAAACCCAACAAGGTATTAAAAAAAATAATGAAGTCCCCTGCAGAGAACTAAACTAAGACAATTGCATAACAAATTGGGCCCAGAGTGAACCGACAGCCCACCAGCACACCATGACAGATGGATGGTGGGTGGATAAAAAAACCCACTTTTCCATCGGATTTCAGTGAGGAATGGATGATAGGTGGATAAAAAAACCCACTTTTCCATTGGATTTCAGTGAGGAATGGATGGTGGGTGGACAGAAAAAACACTTTTTCCCATTGGTAGATGGACAAAACAAGGGGTCAAAGAAAGAGTGATTAAATTTACCTTCATCGTTGGTGTCAGAAGACCATTCTCAACAGAAAATGGCTCCACCACTAGTGTAACCGCCTTGGCAAACTCAAACCCCCGCAACTGCAGTTTATCCAAAGCATTAGAATTAGTGACTTTGTCTCATTTCAAACTGGGTGGTTCAATGGAAAGCTTTTTGTACGTGAAAGCTCGAGCTATACAAGTGATGGGTTAGAAAGATGACATGTTAAAAAGACTTTAACATGTGTGTGTGTATATATAAATATATATATATATATACATATAAATATAAATGTATATCCATCTCTGCTGAAAGGTGGTGAAAAAACAGAACCTGAGCTTCACGAGCAACACCATCCATATCAGCCTTAACAGCTGCTCGCACAACAGGATTGGTGCACAATTTGTTCAAGTCACCTGCATCCTGCAATTCCATCCCGTCCAGACAACAAAAACCTTATTTCAACATCAATCCACAGAAGTTACTCTTTGTTGCTTTGCACACCACAAGCCAATGATATATATATCTTTTGATCAATCCCCAAAGCATGCCACCCAATTGGAGTATCAAGCATATTCAAAAAAATTCAAGTGTTGACATCTGAGTTTTTGGCAGAGTTGGATACCCCATCTTTTCAGCATTGTTGGCTCAAATTTAAGCTACACAGATGGACCTCAACAGTACCAATTTTTCACACCTTCGAACTATTTTCTTACCAAAAAAGATAAAAGGGTTTGGTCACAGAAAACAAAAGGCGCAAGTTGAGTTGTTGCGGCATTTTTATTTTTATTCTTATGTTATTATTTTTCTTTGAGTTTGTAATGTCTGTTGTGTGCACCCACCTTGATGCCCCTTGACTTTGCCCATGCTGGTAATGTCTCAGGGTCGACAACCACAATTGCCACCAAACTGCTGTTGAAGCTATCACCTGCACAGTAAAAATTATCACCCAATGCAGCAATTGTGTAAGAAAAATCTGCCTGAGAATGTCGTGATGACAATTGTTTTAAGGGATATCAAAGTTCTGAGTCCATCATCACTGAATGAAGACATAGTTTATGATGAGCAAGTTAGCTGAAAGAAGAAGGCTCTCAACAAAAGGTAGTTCCTTCTACACGGATTGGAAGAATCTCATTACAGATTTCATTTAGCTTGAATGTAATTTGCACCAGAGTTTGCTTTTTGCATCAATCAAGTCAAGTACTATGGGAGGACAGACTCCTGGGGTGTATAAATGAGTACAAACCGTAAATAAAGCACTGTGAAATGAAATGGCTGCGGATATACACGTTCTCAATTTTTTCAGGCGCAATATACTCACCCTGCGCCAGTTTGAAAATATTCTTTTTCCTGAAGAATTTCCGACATTATCAAAACAGGTTAGAGTTGCATAATTGTTTCTCTTCAATGCTACTACCCACCCAATGATCAGGTATTCTCTTAGGACAGCTATATAATACAGGGAAGTACTTCTGGAAACACGCAAGGCAAGTTCTCAGTAGATGGATCTGACTTCAGAATTCATGGGAGGACTTTTGACAGGGTGGGGGGAACATGGAAGAAAAATAATACAAACCGGTCAATGATTTTTAGCCTGCCACCTGGGAGCCAACATCCAATATCACCACTGTGTAACCAGCCATCCTCATCAAGAATTTCACGCCTGTAACCATGAACAAAAAAGGATATCCATCAGTTTTCTTTTTTTTTCATTTCTGCTGAAAATTGCACTCTTTTTGAAGGTGCTAACAGACGTGATTCCACAAAAAGAAAAGGAAATATTGTTGAACCCAAAAAGACTATGATCATGAAACCAACAAAGCACAGTTTGGGAATCTTCCATATGAAAATGCTTGGCTCCAAAAAACAAAGGAAAAAGAAAAAGAGGTTGGGAAAATCAATTCAAAGAAGAAGGAAAGAACTGACGTTTGAATCTCATCTTTGAAGTAGCCTTTGAAGACTAATGGGCCACGCACACAAATCTCTCCCCGTGGATATGGTTTGTCATCAGATGAATACTCCATCTCTGGCACATCCACAAGCTTTACCTCTGCACACAATAATCAGAACCCACAGATGAGCAATTTTGCTTTACCCAAAACTTGAGTCTGAAACCATCCCCATCTGTCATCAAAACCCTCCATCAACACTGGGAAAAAAAAAACACTCCGCTTTGATTGCAAGAAACGAAAGCATAAAGATATCAATTACAAACAAACCCATATGGAGGGAGTCCTTATCTGTGGATTAAAGACTTGGGGGCAGGGTTCCTTACCGCAGGCAGGGTTGGGTGGTCCAACATGACCTGAGGTATTGTCACCTTCTTGGCTTCCAGCAATAACACATGAAGTTTCTGTCATCCCGTAACCTTCAGAAACAAATCCACCAAAGCATCTGGGCACCCAAAAAAAATGATGGACTTCAATCAGTAAATTCACAAATTCAAATTTTGCCCCTGTAAACAAACTCCTTGCAGAAAACACTCTGCCAGAAAAATTGATCAATCCTGACAGTCCTTAGCTTCTGATGTCAGTAGTCACCATACATACAAAACACCCTGCACACGCACACACACACACACATACTCACATTCTCAGGAAGTCCAGCACATCTGGAGAGATTGGTGATGCTCCTGAAAAGAGACATCGCACACGGCCTCCCAACACCATCTTTACCTTGTTAAAAACCAACCGGTCCCAAATGGGTGATGGTGTTTTCCCTGAAAAAAAAGACCACCCATGAATTGATTTATCAGGATTCATGGACAATAATGGAGCATGGGCATGAACGCAAAAAACTATGCAAACTAGACTGACAAAAAAAGGAGGACCCTGAAAACAAAGGCACAGTCAAAAAGGTAAGCACTTTTCTTGACCTTTCTCAAGAGCATCCTTTTTGGCGTTGTATGCAACATTGAAAAGCCTTTCACGAAGCCCGCCTGATGCCTTTACTGCTGAAGTGATTCTATCATGAATTTCCAAAAAACAACAAACCCACAGTATGTTGAAAGCCTGCAGAAAATTTTGCATTCTTTTTTCCAAAAGAAACAAAATGAGTTCTTCACTCACTTGGTCCCTATGATCACTACATGAAAACCGTCTAAGCCTTTAGATTTTTGTACTCAAGGAGTGAGATGCTTCAACAAAATCTCAAAATGCAGTAGCGTTTGCAGGATAATGTTTTTTTACTTGTCATAAATACGATTGTAAAGCCGAGGAACACTAAAGAAAACTGTGGGTTTTAGTGCCTCAATGTCATCCATCAGCTTCAGTACATCCTGAAACCCATAAAATCATCTGAGCCCATTAGTATTTTTTTCAAAGTAGAACTGTCAAATGTGTAGCTGTCACCTTAGTGAGCTTGTGCAATTTACATATACAAATCTCCCACAACAAACCTGTAAACCATTTTTTGAAGGTAACATGAGAAATGACTGCAGTTATTAACCTGATGATGATATCACTCACAAAGTGTCAGACCAATTTAATAAGAAAATAGCAGTGCACCAAAATCTTACCCCTTGGTAGAAGCCAACACCAGCACCATGGTGTAGCATAACCAACATATTCATCCTTTCATAAATGTGTGCCAGTGGTAAATACGAGATATGCCTGTTCTTGTTAACACAAAATACATAAAATCAATCAAAGAAAAAACTTAGAGCAACCGAGAAAGAAAGAAAAGAAAGGAAAATATTCAGGAGATTGATGAACATTGCACAAATAGATTGAAAAACTCAGAAGTAAATTGTCTGCAAAAAGTCATGTTTACAAAGAGATTATATACTAAAATAGAACAAACACAAAATAGATGATATGGATTTTCAGGTTTCACATACACATCAGAGGGGGAGAACTTAGTGGTGGTAGTACTCCCTGCTGCAGATGCCACTAGACTATGGTGTGTTAGCATTGCTCCCTGCATCAATTAGGAAGCAAAAGTTGAGTCATTTTTTAGTCAAGTTCTGCAGATAATTTTCCACTTCAGCAACACATGCAGAACAATCAATTCACAAAGACTTCTCATCTCTCTGTAAACAGTAGCCACCACCATGCCCTTTTTCATAAGAGATGAGACATCTGGCAAAAAAACATTTGAGTGTGTGTGTACCTTTGGAACACCGGTTGTGCCACTAGTGTAGCAGATCGTTGCTACATCATGAGGCCGAGGAGGAATAAATGATCGTGTATCTGCTAGCCCCTGTAAGAACCATCCACCCACCCACCCACTCGGTTGATCAATTCCCCATTCAGAAATCACCAACCCACAATCTTCTTACGAGTAAAATGTCTTATGTCAAATGCTGACAATCAAATAACATATACCCATTTGTTTGAAAGGAACAAATGCATAGAAGCAATACTAGAAGTAGAGCATTACCACTGAAGGTAGCTGTAGGAAGCAATCAGTACCTGAGCTTTGAGCCGAGAGTAGGGAACAATGTCAATTCCTGATCGAGAAGGCAGTGATGGCACCAAACTTTCTGTACCTCCAACAACCTAAGGATAGATAGGTAAACAACAACAGTTCACAAATCAAGACCAACAATATGCCTCAATATGTTTTCTTCCTCAACAAAAGACATAGGCTATGACAACTTTGAGTCTGTAACTGATTGGCTTGATAGCAATCAGCTTAGTTTGAAGCTTTACTTTATGGAGCTACAAGGACAAAAACCATTTCTGACTAAATCAACAATACCACTACCACACATAGAAAGAGCAACTTTGCAAAGAGTGGGTGGAGGAAACCTTACAACTATGAGTCGGACTGATGGAAGTTCCGACAATTGAGGCAAAAGCTGTGTACACAATCCCATTCCAAAATACCCCAAAGGCACACAAGAATTGATTACTCCTTTGAAAAGATGGTGCAGAGATCACAACAACATAGCCCTCTCAATGGGCAGCAATGGCAAGTGGCTAACTCACATTCTGCAGCTTGTCAGGTGTGCAAAAAAGGGCTGTAATTTCAGCATGATTGATTATGTATTTCACTGCATCAGCACCTGTCAAAGACACACACAAACACAAAGAAGATAAAAATTATTTTCCTACTACTACCATTTCCTTTGTAGTTTCTGAATGTGAAACTCATTCACTGACAAATCTGGATTACCTATGCTATATCCGAAGAGCCCAATTGAAGCTGATTAACCCCTGCTGGCAGGCAAGCTTACCAAGAGTGTCGTACAGAGGAACAGAGATGTAGGAATATGACCCACATGCCAGCTCCGTGACTACCCACTCTGGGCGATTGATCATATACAAGCCAACACATGAACCCTGCCATTTTTCCAACCAAAATTTGCACTTGTTTCAGAGTCTGCCTGATCAAATGCTAGACCCTACCAACCAACATCATTAGCTTCCAATGATGGGTGTAGACCATCAGTGTATAATAATCCACCTACCCAAAAGTTGAAACAAAACCATTATACAAAATCTGCATCTACAAATATAAAACAATGCAAAATGAGGGAACATCAAAATTGCACTTCTGGAAACAAGAGATCTGTTTGCAGAAGATGAAACCATTTGATTCTCAGAGGGATGTGATCTTCTAAATGCTTGCCTTTGGGATTCCATTCTGGACAAGACCTGAACCAATAGCTGTCCGTCCTGCCCCTACTTCCCCATATGTCATCCATCGATACCTGCAATTGGTGTGCCACATCCCAACACAAGAACTTGAGCCAAAAGATGGAAGGAAAGAAAGCATCAGTAGTACCAGTATATGGCCCAAAACACTGTAACAACTCTCATGACCTCAAAGGGTTCTGCCACACTCCCTAAGGCCAGGAAAGACAGGGGGAGGAAAAAAATTGAAAAAAAAATGATTGCAGGTGGATGGACTTCAGAATTTTCCAGCTGGAGACAAAAGAGGAAAAATGCAAGGACAAAAAAAAAAGCCCATCAAAGATTTCAGTTTTTTAAGAGGTAGTAATTACTCGCCAACTGTGCCATCATCTCGGATCCGACTCCCCAAGCACTTCTCATCCGCATACACCTTAGATGAATAGCTTCAAAAAACCAACCCAATCCCAGCTATGATTGTGTCATTCACAATTTTGCAGGAAAAAATTGAAACTGAGAGGAAGAAGAGCTTCTGGTTGTTTGAATACTGTGTCTTGTAAGAACATGGTAAGTCCACAATCTCTTCAGACATTTTTCACAGATGTATCAAAATTAAAGAGAAAGGGTTGATTGAAGGCAAGTGGCATACACAAAATTGTCATGAAGTGTTCGAATCTCCGGATGCTCTGCCCAATGGTCCACAAGTTGCACAGGGGACCTGGCTGATCTGCAAACAACCTACAAACTGTGAGAAGGCATATATATATCATGTAACAACACTGTCAGAATTTCTAGAACTCAAAAAGCTTAATGTCTGTGTAAAACACCGCAGAGAAGATATATTCCCCACATACCTGTACACATGCCATTTTCCAGTGCTCAGTTTTTCAGGTAGCACCACACTGTAACCGTCTACTGCGAAAAACACACACCATACCCAAGTTAGAAACTTTGCTTCAGAAAACCACAAACACGCATGTCTTCAGAGATTTCAAAAGGGAGTTTTTGCCATAGAAGATTTTGATGATGATATGACCAGAAACTTCCAATAAGAACAGAACAAAATAGGGTTTTAGACATGAGAGAAAACCAAGATAAAACTCTGCGGCAGTTGGCTGTTTCTCCAATTGTGCACTCCCCTCTCCTGCCAATTTGCACCGCCAACCACCACCCAACCATGGCATACCTTCAATGGTTGTGGGTTTACAGAATCCTCCTGCATCTGTCTAGCCTCTCAACACACACTTGGATTCTAAGATCCCGTGGGAAAACCAAATAAAACAGAAAAAAAGGAAATGCTTTTGGGTTACCAGAGGAAGGAGAGCAGAGGTGGTTGTGTATTGTCTGTAGCCGCCTCCTACCCGACTCAACAGCTGCTGCTGCTACTGCATCTCCATCCATCTTTCACTTCCTTGCTGTTTCTTCACTTACAAAAGTTAGAGCAATCTGTGAGAGAGTTTCTCTGGTATGATCCATTTGCTTCAAAAATCCCTCTCTACCAAAATTGTATGCATATGCATCAGACAATATTTTGCAACTTCTTCACAGGTTTTGCAAATTGCTGTTAAGTGTTTTCACTCTCAATCCAGTGGAAGATGTGCATGTGGGTTCACTCAGGTGTGCTAGCTGCAAGAGGTTTTTGTTTCTCGGGATAAGAAAAAATATAAATCAAAATTCAGACTCTGTATTCACCATCTTCCAAACCCTATTTTGTGTTCTCTTTGTTGATTGAGATGTTATTATGTGGGTGGTTGGGTGGTGGTGGCGGTGGTGATCAAGATTGGTAAAGAGCAGCAAGGAGTTGCCACCAATCTCCAATAGCTCAATCTCAGAGAGAATAAAAAGCAAAGCACTGCATCTCTAACAGAGAAAGAAGAGAAGATGAAATCCCAATTTGCAAGAATTGCAAAAGCCCATGCAACAGCTCAATCTCAAAGAGAAAAAAGACCATGCACTGCTGCTGATGCTTTGCTGCTGCAACAAGTATTCTTACATATGATCAACTGCTTCTTCCTCAACGGATCTCTCTCCAAATCCCACAAGATCAAAGAATTCCGAAGAAAAAGGATTGCGAAGCCAGTGGAAACTGAAGAACAATAACCCACCTCTCAAATTCCGAGAGAAACGAGCGACGACGACGACAACCCAAAACAAGAAGCACGTCTTCTGCTGCAAATCTTTCTTCACCGCCTTCCTCCCTGCTTCACGCACATGTAGTCACAAAAAGATCTTCACCAGCAACCCACGCACCCACCCACGCACGCAGAAAGACTGAGAAAACAAATAGTCTTCAAAGAGAATCAATCCAAAGAGAACACAACCCTATTTGAGAGTGGTGGGTGAGTGGGTAGGTGGGTGGATGGGTACGAGAGAGATGCGGAAACACGAAACAAGAAGAATTTCATCAAACTCCTCAGAGCAAATTCAGGAAGACTACCAACCCAGAGAGTTAGAATCTATGGAAAACTCTGTCACTTAAATCTCCCTCTTGTTTGCGAGAGTTACCTATGTAGTGTAGTAGTTGTTGTGGTGTGGAGGAGGAGGAAGAGGACATACGCGGAAGCTCCAACAGCCAAGCAAGAGAGCGAGAGAGAGAGAGAGAGAGATGTGAAGACGAAGAATGTGTTGCGTTTGTGATCAGCAACAAAAAAAACCCCGAAAAAATAAAAAGAGGAAAAAGGGAAAGAAAATCTCCAGACCGAGCACGGCGATCGATCCATCTTTCTTCACCCATAAGCGAATGCCGTGTCGATAGTCCCAATTGTCAGTCATCTGCAGCAGCGACTCTCATCAGCAGCACTGTAGCTGAGAGAGTTCGTGGCAAGCACCCCATTCCACCTATTTTCTTTCTGTTTCTCTTCTTGCTAGGATTCACACAATCTCACAAACATCACAATGAGGATTGCAATCTTTCAGAATCCATCGCCCTGATTCTCAGACATTCTGTTTCTGTTTCTGTGAAAGGAATTCTTTCTTTCTTTCTTTCTTTCTTCCGGTTCATCAGACATTGTTTTCTGTTTTTCAGACATTGTTTTTTTGATTCTCAGAAACTCTTCTGTTTGTCCAGAAAATTCATTCTTTATTATGGTTCTTCAGACATATCTGTTTCTGTTTCTCAGAAACTCATTCTTTATTATGTTTCTTCAGAGATCTCTTTCTGTTTCTCAGGAATTCTTTCTTTTGAAGGGTCTTCAGACATTTCTTTTTTGTTTCTCATAAATTCATTCTTTTGAAGGTGGTTCTTCAGACATGCTTTCTGTTTCTCAGAAATCCTTTTGAAGGTTGTTTTTCAGACATTGCTTTCTGTTTCTCAGAAATCCTTTTGAAGGTCGTTCTTCAGACATGCTTTCTGTTTCTCAGAAATCCTTTTGAAGGTGGTTCTTCAGACATTTTTTTCTGTTTCTCAGAAATCCTTTTGAAAGCTCTTCATCACATATGCTTTCTGTTTCTCACAAATTCTTTTGATGGTTTCTTCATCACACATTCTTCTTGTTTCTCAGAAATTCTTTTGAAGGTTCTTCCTCACAAGTTTCTTTTTGTGTTTCTCTCATAAATTCTTTTGTTTCTCCATTCAGACATTTCTATTCTTCTCATTTCTCACACATTCTTGAGAGTCTGGAAGAGTCTGGTTTGTTTGTTTGTTTGTTTGTTTTGAGCAGCAGTCAAAATTCCCATACTATTGTTGTGCATTGAGATTTTTCTTTCCTCTGCAAACCAAATCTCATAGAGAATGTTTCTCCACAATCAAATCTCTCATGGAGATTTTTGTCTGCAATCAATTCTCAAGGAGATAAGAATTCTTTTCTCTGCCATCAAATCTCATGGAGATAGAATGTTTTTCCTCTGCAATCAAATTTCTTCCATAAGTTCTTTCTCTGCAACTGAATCTCGTAGATCAAATACTACAACTATTGTTTTTTGTTTTCTTTGATGCAGGTAACTACCCCATGAGGAACCTGACAGCAGATGCTATTCCCTTAAGCAGAAATTATGGTACTACTACTCCAGCAGTTGATCAACATGGGGAGCATCGCCCTCCTCCTCCTCCTCCTCCACCTCCTCCTCCACCTCCTCCTAAAGAAGGCAGTTGTTGTCATTGTTGCAAAGATCCGAATGCTCTTCCCTTTTGCACTCTTTGGATATGGCTGGGTTTTTGGCAAGACCTTTTTTCTCATCCCAACTCAACAAAAAAAATATTTGGAAAGTTTTGAAACAGCAATTGAGAGACATGCCTAACATAAACTAAATGAAACAAACAGCAATAGAGAGATGCACCTTTTGACTTATACAAAGAGTTCATGATTTTTCATACACAATTTTTCCTTCACATGATCTCTTGTAGTGACTTGTACACATCTAACTGGGCACATGGACAGGCGGGTGTTGCTCATTCCTTTGACCTTGTTGTAGTACTATTTGATCATCTGTAATTGAGATACAAAGTTGCGGTATCTGAATACTATTGCAATAATTTCTGCAGGTAAGTTTGTTAGCAGGCGAATACACTTGATGTCTTCAACTACCTACAGCTAGAAAAAGCATTTTGTTGAAATAACTGCTTGTTCATCTGTCTGCTTCAAGCGCAAAAGTGTCAATTAGACAAGCAGACCATAGAAAAGACTCGCAGACAGAGACAAAGAGAGACAGAGAGAAGAGGAACAGAATGATCAACTAATAACCTGTTAAACACACAGCCTTCAAATGAACTTGACAAACGATGAGACCCTAAAAAGTAAGGGTTTAGGAAGTAGGTTCAGGGTTTAGGGAGTTTAGAATTTTACCAACTTGTGAAGTTGTTGCAGAGTCATCTTCGACCTTGTGTAATAGACCTGTGGATGGCAGGAGAGATCCAGATATTTGAGGTAAAAGTGCTTCCTGTCAAGGTATCACAACAATTCAATTGCATGGAAATGGTTTACACAAAAGATACAGGTTTGGAGATCAAACGTCTTCTTGTCGAATATTATCAGGTCACTCAATATATTCCATCATCATTCAGAACATGTTTCTGAAACAGAATTGCCCCTCTTTTAAAGACACTGGACTTTTAAGAATTTAGATATATCAAGGAACAATGTTCTTCAAGCTGTTTGAGATGAATCTCTATCAAGGGAAGTGAGCCCTGCTGCCCTTTTGCCAATTCAGTTAAATACCTACCTCATAAAGTCTTGGTTCCAGTTTCAGGGTCAATGAAATGCTGTGTACATACTCACTTGGAGGGAGTCATTGTCTGGGAGATGGCCCCCAGAAAAGAAGCTTAATTAGCTGCAGCTTCTTCAGCTAGCGGCTTCTTTCTTCCCATGTCCACACACCTGTCTCCCTACATATTGAGAACTGAGTAAAAACTTCAGTCATAGATGCACACAGCAATAAACAGAACTACTACTAGGTGTACCGTGACAACACAATTAACTGCATTTCTATCATTGACACTTTCAAAGCATCTGGGAAAGGACTCTCCCAAAAACTGTAACTGCTCTGTTTCAAGGCAATGGAGAGTATCTACACCACTGAATAGAGAATTATCCATGGAGCTCTGAAACCCAGTCTAGAAAGTTTATCTCAACTAGGGACATACAACAGTAGTACCCATCCCTAAAACCTCTACATTCCCCAAGTTCCTGAAGATCCCATGCTTGCTTTATCAGCTTCCCCATCTGAGATAGCAAGGTATTACAGTGATGAATTTTATCCCTTTTTGATGGGAAACAGAAGAGGATACTGTTATCCCATAAATTAAGATCAACAGTAGTCTTCCAACACAAATTCCTACTGTACATTACTTGATTGTTGAGTGAGAGAGCCACTGTCTCAATGAACCCTAGGTTGTGTCCCTGCGAGTGCCAGAGCCATAGCTAACATCATTTGCTGCTCAAAGCTTTCAGGCACCACAGTGCTCTTCCCTCCTGCTGCCACACTGCTGCTGCTTTCACCATTTCTTCCAACATCAGGCAACATTTCTGGAAACTCCCATGGTAAACTCTGATGCAGATGGGATGCTACTATAGAAACTTGCTCTGAGCTTGAGCACAGGACCATTTAGTAATTGATGTAGCCACACATTCTCACTGTGTTGAGCTTACCCAACTTACTAGTCCATCACTAGTGTTTGGAATTTCTGAATCCCTGATTGGGATTCCATGCCCCCTCCCCTCCCTCTGAGACATCTCGAAAGCTTCATCTGAAGAGGTAGGTCAGATTCCCCTCTCATCCTCTGAAGCATTGTCCACAACCTCATGGGTCCTATTTTTGACAACTGGTGAAACATCATGGCTCCTTCAATGTGGCTAAGCTTGGAAGGCAGTCTCAAGTGCCTCCTCCCCATGAAGTATCTCATGTTGTTGATTAGTTCCAGAGACTACTGCCCTTCCATTGACCAGAGCTGGCTCAGGTGGCAAAGTATTGTCGATTGATTGCTGGGCAGCTGATGTTGTGTTACCCCCAACAACCTGCTGTTCAGCCAATAATGCTGCAATGGCACCTGCTAAGCCCCCTGTAACTGAGCTGTGCCTTTCTGGCAGTGCCTGATGTTGGATATCAAGAACTGATGGTGGTGGTGGCAGAGGTAGTAAAGGAGGCAGTTGTTGTGGTGGCAGCATAAGTGCTCCTGAATCAGTGTCTACTTCAGAACCAAGTCCAAAACCAGTCATCGATGTTGACAAGTTGACTGGTTGGACTGCTCTACGGAGTTCACCACCTGGGTATCTGTGCTGTGCACCTTGCTCCTAAACCCCAGCACATACCAGGCCAAATGTAATCCTCTGTGAAACTACAACTCCAAGGTAGATCACCACAAATCAAGTCACAGCTTTCTTTCTGTGAATGAGGAGGGCTCAAGAGCTCTACTGCAATGAAAAAGGGCTTACATGTGTTCTAAAAAAGGGCAGGCTCCACTCCCAGTCCAATATCCAACTGGTCTCATGCTGACAAAATGATGTATCATAAAATGAGGGAGTAAACAATTTCCCACATTCTAAGCCACAGGCAAACCAACTGCATATAAGCAGACACAAACAAGTCACATGCCCTCATATTGTCAACCCCAAAACCAGTTGGCAATTGTGCATGACAGAACCATTTTAACTGATCAGTCAAAATGTCCTCATGAAGGAGAAGCCTCTACTGGAATTGACTGGATGGAGCATGGTCCACAATTTTCTTTTGGGCTTTGCAATGACCTTGCTGGCTATATTACCAGCAGTAATATACAAAGACTATGTACACAGACCTAAGCAAGATGCCTCTACCATCATGTAGGGACACATGGTACTTCACGAAGAATGATCGCCAGGTATAAGAACAAGATAGAACAGCTATGATATCTCCCAGAATACATGAAGATTCCATGCTACATTCATCACTAAGCAGGTGGGAGGATACCTGAAGAGAAATCCAGATAGCTTCCATGACCATTATGTCCTCCAAATCCAGATCAAATTCGTCATCCCTGTCATATTCCCAAATATTCAACATTAAACTTTTTCTTATACCCTGCATAACAAAAGACAATAAAGGGAGGGTTAGCTATAGACAACACCTGTTATGCCGGTAAAATCCAGACCGTGCTGCTCCACGTGTTAACTGGGCACCCAGACGTTGCACTGTTTGGAAGCTGTCAATACCATGATGCCTGAGGGCTGGCATTGCTTGTTGAGGAGTAAGAGCAGGCAGTGCTTGTTGAGGAGCTCCACCCTCGTCATTTGCTGCAAATTGGTGACTACCTTGTACCCACAATGAGTCTGGTTCCACCACTGCTCTCTCAGGCAGCCCTGATGATAAAGGATCCTGTCATCCCACACATTGTTAAGACAGCCTTGAACCTCACTTCTGCTCTTCTGCAGGATAAGCACACTCTCTTATGCAGAGACAGAGCCTACATCAGACTCCACATGTCAAACCAACTAGGAGAACTTTATGATTCAGGTTCCTGCTATTGGATTGTCATTTTAGAGTTGCATGAGCATGTCTGTCATCTTCTTGTCCTTGGAGTGCAGATAGATGACCCACCCCACTAGACAACACCTTCACCATTATTGCTAAGAAGCCATATGGCTTATCTCTGTGTACTCTGCATCCTGCAACAGAGTAATATTTAGATTGCTTTCTTTAGAACACCTTTCTGGGTTTCTTCTCAACAACACATGCACTTCCATCAGCACCCATGCTGGCTTCAGCAAAGGTCAATGGCTGAATATATTGCACTCCAAGACTCTTATTTGCTGGCAATGATGGTCTGCATCCTATAAGGTGGCATAAATCTTTGGGATAAGAGGAGACTCATACTTTCCAAGGTCTGCTGCTGCCACTTCCAAGAATCCTCCATTGGAAAGTCTCATATATAGCAGAAGCCAGGGCCTTTCAATAATCTTAGCCCCAGTGATTCAAATTTGTCATTAGGTGGGAATGGTAGGCAGGGTTCCAATTTGGGCCCCTACTTTTGGTTTAAAGGGTTTTGATTTAAAGGGCCACAAATGGCTCACATGCCTATCTGGCTCAGTGTAGTCAGAGTCCAAGCTAACCTGTGAAGGATGACTGGTGATTTCACATGCTGCTCGCCAGTCATCCCAATCAGAATCAGGAGGGAGTATGGAAGGATGGGGTGGAGGATGGTTGTCTCGGACATCATTGTTGCGCCGTTGTTCACGCTCCTCATCATCCTGTAGTTCTTGTTGCCGCATCCGAATCTTTGCCTCTATTACTTTTTGCTCTTCCTGAATCACAGAAGTGTATACAGGTGTGAGAAACGATATTATGTCCAAAGAAGGATTCCAGAGCTGTATCAGGGGCTCAGCAATAACAGCAGAAAAGAAACTTTATCACTAATGCACAATTAAGTTTGCAGTGACAAAGCACATTCAAATATGAATGAGATATAGGATGTCCAAAGGTTGAAGGAGGTGTTTTATAGCCTGGTTTGTATAAATTGGATGAAGAAAAACTGCACTAAACATTGAACAGTCCTATTCGTGCTGGCAAGTTTATATGAACAAACAGTGTGTTAAAACCAATCACTCAATCCAGACACCATTAATACAGGGAAAGACACAGATGCAAAGTAATAGGGGCCTACCGCTTGCTCCATGCCCTTCTCTTCCATGCTCTTTGGGCCCCGATATTCTACTGAATAGTTTGCCATTTTGCAATATGGGCATCTATCACCATCCTTGTTAAGGTTCCCAACTGTAGCACCTCTTAGATTGTGGTTGTTATACAACTAGTTTTGATTCACCTTTTTGGTCTTCCTCAACAGCATGCTCACTAATTTCATCAGCATGATAAAGACCAAAGGTGAACGGCCTTCATAACATGCAAGACCTGGATACTCATATCTAGGCAGGTTTGGCATTGTCCAAAACCTTGCTGCTGATGACAGAATTTATTATGATAACCTGATCCTCAATTACCCACATATCTCCATAACCCTCTCAATTCAATCATCATGAAATGTTATAATGCTGGGCTCAGTTCAAGAACAATTGCAGACCCAACATTGAGTACATACACTAATGAGCTGTGTTAAGCAAAAAAGAAAGCAGAAAGGATACTGAGTTGGTTGAGAGATACTAGGAGACTTCACCTGCAAAAAACACTCTGCAAATTGCAGATAATTTGGCTCAGTACTATACATACCTACCTACAATCAAGGACGCTTGACATGTCAGTTGTTCCAACACAATGAGCAGCATACTGCAGCAGTCAATACATGAAGAAATTACTCTGTCACTTTTCAGCTCATAGGTGCCTACTGTACAAATACTGGAATGGACCATGAGCCTTGATCAAGAACTGGACATAAAGGAGCACCCCTTTGCAGCAGCTACTTTATTTCTCTCAAACAAACAGCATGTGCCACCTGCTCAGTTGCAGATGTTTCTGGAACCCCTGCACTCCGATCACTTAAATTGCTACTTCTGTAACCCTAAACTTTCCCAAAACATATGTGGCTTTCTCTTACACCCTTGCAACAACCACACTGAATGTACACATCCAGAGATAGAAGAGTCAGAACTAGAAGAGATTGACTGTACAGATCAAGAGACAGAATAATCAGAAAGCACTAAAAAATCGTTAGGATGTAGAATACAAAGTTGATAATCATCTTTCAAAGGGTTTCAAAGAGTGTATAGCTTGCAGTAGAGTACCTGTGCAGATGCCTTTGGTGCAACACTTGGAACGATTGAGACTCGGATAATTCTGTCGTGGCCAACACCAATTGCCCATGGTTAGGTTCAATAAGAGCAAAGAGTGCAAAGCAACCAAGACTACTTGACAGCACATTTGGTAAAACCGTGAACCCTCTGTACTATGGCACAAAAACCATAATTGCAGAGAAAGGTGAGCAATTGTGGTGAATGCCTACCAGGAAGCAAATAGGGCACTCTTCGAGCTCAGCTACAGGCTCCTCTCCTCCAGGATAGCAAGGAGCCAATTTAGAGTCAAGAATGAGGCGGCGGAGCTTCTGTTGATCCACATCTTTGCATGGATATAATCCCTGGGGTCGTGTATGACGGTCATCAATGGCTGGCAGTCGCCTGCGAGTTATTTTGTTGCCCATAATTCAATGTCTAATGCAAGATGCCACATGTTCCACATACATAAACCACTCCGAATGCACTCCCTCCTCAAACCTGCTGCAAGTGTAAACCCTGGCAGACACACCAGCAATCTAATAGTCTCAAAATGTTGGGAATTCCAATGGAGGAGAAAGAACACTAGACCTAAATCTATTCCAATCTGCTTGAAATGCTTTCCATCATGTGCAAGGAAATGAAAAATGTCGCTCCTCTACGACTGCATAAAAAGTTTTTGTCCTCGCACAGATTTTCTTGATTGATCATATATAAACATTTGAAATTACAACAATCAACTGTGAACGAAAGAGGAGATAGAGCATTTTCTTTAAAGCTCCGCTGTAAAAATGCATCTATAAACAGCAACAGTCATTATTGTTACTGCTACTGCATCTGCAAAACTCTCCAAGTATCCCGAGGAGGAGAACCAAAAAAGCTTAAAGGAAAAAAAGAGGGAAAACTCTGTGCTGCAAAAAAAATCTTGCAAGAGGGAAAAATGAAAAATGAAACAGAAGAACTCCTTCAACTGCAACAACATCCATAAAACATTGCAGAAAACAAAACCAAGATAAAAAATTTAAAAAAAACCAAACATGTACAAATGTCGTCTCCAAGCCTTACCTTCAGAGCTGCAAATTGCGGAGTACTAACAGCATAGTCATCATCTCCTCCTCCTGCTGCTGCTCTGCTCCTCTGCTCTTGTTGCTCTGATCCTTCTCCTGCTCCCGATTGTTGTTGATCAAATTTCCTCCCCTTTCTTTCTTCTTCTTCTTCTTCTTTTTTCTTTTTTTTTCCCTGGCACGATTTGCAGAATGAAACTCTACAGATTGCTTCACAAACAATGTATTGACAACAGATGAATCACTTCTGAATCCAAAAACAAAAAAAAAACAAAAAGGAGTTGGAGATTTGGCAAAAAAACACGAGAAGTCCTGCAGAAGGAAAACGGAGAGGAAACGCACAGGAGAACACGGACCGTTGGACGCAAGAAGAACACTAGAGGATAAAACCCGGAGGAGGGTACGGACCGTTGGACGCAACAAGAACACCAGAGGATAAAACCCGGAGGAGAGTACGGACCGATGGACAAGACAATAACACCAGAAGACAAAACTCGGAGCAGTACACAGACCGCGGAATAAAACTATAAAAAACAGAAGACAAAACCCGGAGGAGTGCACAGACCGCTGGAAACAGAAAAACAAGGAGTTTACGGACCGCTGGACATAGAAACTATACCGGAAGAGAAGACCCGGAGGAGTTCACGGACCAGCGGTATACAACAACAAGAAGCACACTAACGTCTTTCTGGGACCTTTGGATAATAGTAAGAACCACAGTTATTATCCGTGTCATCGATCCTCTTCGTTATCTTGTGTAGAATTACTTGGCGTAATGTACTTTGTTTGAGTGTACAATTACGTGACGTAATCTACTTTCTTTTCTGGTGTCTAATTACGTGACGTGATTCCACCCACAAACGCCTTTCTTTTTTTCCGCCTTTTGTAATTGTCGTTTGTTTTACGTCCCATTTTTTCCCCCTTTAATTATTTTTTTCTTTTTTCTTTTTTTTAAATTAATGATTATAGTCACACCTTTTTCTTTTTTTTTTATCTTTCTTTATTTAGGTTTGTCTTTCTTTCTTTTTCTTTCTTTAAAGTTTTGAAGGGAACTTTGCCAACATTAAAAGGGAGAATTAATATTATAATTAATTTTTTAAGGAATGCTACATTTCGGGAACAAATTATATTTTCTGATTTTCTTTTAGATTTTTTCAAAAAATATTTTTTTAATAAAATGATTTCATTATGGTTAAAAAATTGAACCAGATTTTTGGTGAGGGTGCAATTCTACCCCTCTTAAAATTATGCAACATAATAATATAATATTATGACAATTTATTTTGATCCAAAATATACATGGATAGCTTTTGAAAAAACCATTAAATTTTTTAATTTTTTAAAAACTTCATCTACGTATTCCAAGTTTTGCCTAGCGTTTAGTTGTACATCCACATTCGTGTAAATGAATACATCAATATTCATCAAATAAATACAAGCTTTCAAAAATGAAGCAAATAGAATTCAAAATGAATTGACATTTGTGTTATTCACCAAAGAATGTGATTCAAATGAAATTGATTGCAAAATTGCAAAATACAATAATTTTCAAAACCTCAAATGGTTTACCAGTTCAAAATCATTAATACATGCCAACTATTATCAAATGTACATTACAATTTGAGAAATCGTCAATGATGGTCAAATGTGTGCATTAGTAATCATGCTTCCAACATTACTTCCCTACGTCAAATGTGTGCATTAGTAATCATGCTTCCAACATTACTTCCCTACGATGCATGTTGATCAACAATATGAAAGTTCGACTTTATGTGTGAATGATCAACGCATGCATGTTCATATTCTACTAAAATTGTTAAAATCTTTGCTTGTTTTCTTGATAAAGATTTCATTCAACATTCTAGAATTCTTCTATAACAAAAAGCATCCTTGTTCTTGCAAAAGTCATTGATGGTTGGTTAACCTTTAGCTTCAACGAATGTTACAAATGAAATGACTACACATATAGATTTAACAGAAGTTGACCATCGTAGTGTAGTAATATTCAACATGATCAAAATTGCATTCAATTTTATTATCATAAGGTTTTCTTGGTTCCAAAGGTTTTCCTTCAAAATAGAAATAGATTGAAATCTTTTGAAATCTTGGCTTTTTCTTTTATTTCATGTGTTTAAACTTGTTCCCTCAAAACAATTTTTGATAAACAACCTTTCAATGAAACAGTCTTTTCATAGAAGCAACAATTTCATAGTCAAAGTTCATTATGCAAAAGTCTTTGTTTGTTGGGCAAGGATGTTTATGCGAAGCTTGTGGTGGTGCGCACATGCTTTCAAATGTTTTTCAAATGGTTAGTTAGAAGTAGCCACCAACATGCGAAATCATGACCTTATTTGCATACTATAATTGTGTAGCTTGGAATTAAATTGTAATGAAACTTTAAGGTTGTTAATCACAAGCTTTTAATATCACGAAATTTCAATAGAATCCATCCAAAAAATCGTAAAAGAATATGTTTGTGCAAAATTCATGGGCTTCAAAATGTAAAAATGACATAATTTATTTTTAAAGAACACACATGTGTGTGTGTGTGTGTGTGTGTGTGTGTGTGTAGTTTCTACTTATGATGTTTTGTTGTGAAGTACATATGATTTACATTTTAATTAAATTTGTGCAATTATTATGATGTAATTTTGCATAAAATGTTATGATTTTTGTGCATTAAACATGAACATTCACGTATCTCATTCAAAAAAAATGTTCCATATGTTTGAATATTTAAGATATTGAATATGTAAAAATACCATTTATGTTAACCATGAGATAAAATTCATGCGATTTTTTGTATGAACCTATGAAAACCAGATTTTGCACAAAGATTTGTACAAACCTACGAAGCCTAATAAATTTGTGATGTTGTTCATATTTGGATAAATAAATTTGTCTTTCATTAAGCTTAATTGTTGTATTCAAAATAATGAAATGAATTGTGTCAATAGTTTGAGTGAAAATTAAACTTGATTTAATTTTAACTTGAGGATAAGTTGTTAAATCAACATGACATACCAAATTAATGTTAGCTACCACATTAACATCATGTTTAATGGGTGCAAATGTACCCCAAAAAAAACATTTTAATCATAGCCAATGCTTATTTGACATGTTTGCAAATCTCATATAATAAAATTAATGTTGAAAATGTGTGTTGTATTTGTGGTATGTTATTTTTAATGTAACAATCTAAGATGCATCTAAATTTGAAAATAAACCAATAAATTTTTAAGTATATTTTAACTAGTTTAAAACCATGTAACCATTTTTTTTAACATAATAAAACAAAGTAAAAACATTATTTAAACATTATCATTCAACATTTAATCGAAACTATTTAAGAATTGTTTAAATGTTGTTAACATTCCTTTTATCAAGTTTGGAAAAATTACCAATTTAACTTAATTAACTAAACAAATTGGAACCTAGCCCATGTCATAAGATTTATGGTTTTGACTAACGTTTTACATTATACATTTACAAATTTGCAATTGTTTTTTTAAATCATTAAATTAATGAAATTTACACTAGAAAAACACATTTTTTAAAGAAATCAATTATTAATAAAAAATGACAAATGTTTTTGAAAAGAATCATAAGTTATGAAAACCTAAACCATGCCCAACCCAAACACATTTTTCATTTTTCATGGATCTAATCAAATGGAATTTTTTAGAATAACCTACCTTCATTTATACCTTTTAGGTTGGGTAAAAGAATAATTAAATTTTTACATGACATTACTACAAACCTTTTGAAACATCATCTAAACCTTTTTCTCATTAAATCCATATACATTTTCAAGGATTTGCAATAGTCAAATTGACACACCCCTAAACTCTTTAATAGACAAAACTACAAGTCCTAAGGTGAAAACAATGGAAGGACAATAAATTGGGGCACGCTCCTAACACGCTCATAACTTTGTGTTTAGACCTCTGATTGAGGTGAGATCTAGGGCAAAGTTGTAGCCCTTGTTGAGAACTTTTCAATGGCATGTGGCACATCACCTGCACACAAGGAAATCAGGGTGATTCCTAACTTTTAATGGTCGGGAATCAAATTGGCAATTTAACTCCCAACCTTTCTTTTGGCCATAACTTATGTTTTAAGTACACAAATGGGTCATGCGACCTCATTTTAGACATCTATGTTTCAAGAACTTTCCAATGGTATAAGAATTTTTTTAATCCAATGAGTTTTGAACCCTGAAATTTCCCTTTGAAGATTCAAAAGTCCATTTGGACTCCAACTCCCAAAGTGGGAGTTCACTTGGGAGTGTGAGGGAATGAACCTCACACTCTCCTACATTTTCGAAAGCATGAAATGTGACTCTTGGGTTTCATTTTTGGCCCGCACTTTCGTAAGCCCTTGCCTTGGTTGTGAGCCTAAGGCTAGGGTTGTGACACAAATAATATTCATAAAGGCAGAATTTAATGTCAAGAATAAGGCATATAATGAAATTGCATTAAAAAGGAATATGATGAAACAAATAGACTATTTTATGAATGTTCACTAAATGTTGAAAAAAATAAAATTATTGCAAAAATTTATTTTGAACTGATTCATATAATTAGATGATTAATTTTTAAATCAAACAAATTTTAACTCAATTATTTTTTAATCTAGAAAGAACTAGACATGGATAAAAATCACTTAAGTTGATATTGTCATTTGGGCCAAACCCACAAGATTATAAGATGAACAAAAGAAATGATGTAAAGTTATATTTAAAAGAGACATGGGCATTCCAAAAAAATAACCTAATGAATGACATAATTTGAAATGCTTCAAAAAATTACCTTATTGATGAAAAAAAAATGTTCATTATACCTCAATGCATTCTTCATTTACGTCTATCAAATTAGAATTATTTAAAAAAACCTTAATCATCAATTATTTTCATATCATGGGCTTACCTTACATATAGTTGACAAACATAGTTGAAACCTAATTGAAATCTAGTTGAACCCAATCAAAATATAGGATAAATTATATAGTTGAAACTTAGTTGAAAGTAACTCACTAAAATAATAATCAAAACCTTACTTGCATTGATGGTTGAAAGGTTCATAAGTTAACTTTCATTGCCCAAGTGTTTGTTTTGAATCTAGAAAAGAAGAAAACCAATGAAAATTGAAGAAAAAAAAAATCATACTTATAAAACATTTTTTTCTTTTTTTTTCTATTTGGACCCCTCCTACTTTCAAAGTTCATAACATTTTCATTTCTTCTTCATTTTAAATGATTTACATTATTATAAGAATGTTGCCTTAAGTTCTACATATAATCGTTGTACTATAATAACAACAGAGCAACATAAAAGGAATTTTTTGGGTGTTCAAGAATTGGTTGTGGTTTGTTCTTTTGAATTCTTGACCCCCCTACTTTGGGGGGCCATAATTTTCTCATTTCTAATCCATTTTTGACGATTTTTAATACCTCAAATGCGTTAAGAGGAGAAGTTCAACATCTACTTGGACACCATAAACAAAAAAGCCTTCCCCTTGGATCTAGACTACCCTAAGCATTTAAGTGTACTAAAATCAACCTAGTTACCTTAATGAAAGTTCAAAGAAAAACCTAGTTGAAAAACAAACCAGCAAGAATTCAAAACCAAACCTAGTTAAATAAGAATTTAACTAAAAGTAAAATGGTGGAGAAATAAAAGAAAAATTTTCTTAGTAAAAAGAAAATAAACAAAAAAAGGAATTTTTTTTAAAGCACCTGCAATTGTAAGAGGCATGTGTGGTGGTGGCTTCCAAACTCCATAAGCTTGTCTCCTCATGTTATTCATGTTCCCTTGCCTTGACACCATATGCTTTTAATGTGCTTAATAAATTTTTTAAAAAAAATGCAATGAACAGAAGAAAAAAAAGGTTTGAACATGATAAAAAAGAAAACAATTTAACCATAACCCTAAAATGAAAAACTTGAAATTCTTCACATGTAAAAGGCATGATGCATTCACTTGAAAAAAAACATGAATTGATATTAAATTACATGATTTAAACTTTTAAACACAAGTTGGGCCTAAAGAAAAGCAATATAAAACAAAACAAACTATAAAAGAAAATAAAAAATCAAACTAAAGTGCAAAAAAAACTCAAAGTGAATGACAACGTTATATAAGGGCAATCTCTTCATCCATGGATGGATGAAGTATGTGGTTATAATTGAAATGTCAATTAATTTTCAACTATGCAAGTTGACATCATTTAAAGCAGTTTTCAATTATAATTCAAAATTTGAATTTCTCGCCAACACATTGCCACCATTGTTACATGTCATATCATCCATTCATCCATATTATTTGGCACATTAAATCATTCATTCATTCATACTATATGCCACATTAAATTCATCAATCCATAATTAATTATGGCATTATATATATTATATGACATTCAATTATAAATGAATGACATTTTATGATATAATTTAAAACATTATAAATGCTATAATTTGAAATTTGTGGCATTTTACAGCATTTGAATGTAAAATGCCATAAAATTATATACCAATTATTTTATATCACAAAATTGAACCCTTGCTAAGTTAAAGTAGTTTGCTTAACCTAGTTAACTATCCTAGCCTAGGTCTAATTAACTTCCTTACCTAACTTAAAACCTATTTAAACTAGGCAAGTAGTAATAGGTTAAATATAAATAGGTTATGAGTTATTTAGGTAGGTATAAATAGGTAGGTTGTGAGTCATGACACCATGATTAAACAAAAATCAAGTAGGTACCTACCTAAAAGCCTTGCTTAGTTACCTAGTTACTTAATACCTATCTACCTATACCTAATTAGTTTAAATAACCTACTTACCTACATTTGACCTAACGTATCTACCTATTACTTACCTAGAGACCTCCTATTGCATCTAGGTAAACAATAAATAGGTAGGTAATCATAATTACCTTGCCTTGCCACCCCATTTAAATCTAGCATCATTAGTTATTAAACCTAGTTACTTAGGTAGCCTACATGCTTACATGCTTCATTAACTACCAAGGTAGGTTGTAGGTTATGCAAGTACACTTGTTGCAAATTATTTCTAGATACTTATAAATAAGTGGGTAATACTTTGGAAGTTAGGTAGGTACTTATTACATATATAACCAAAGTAGTTATAAGTAGGTGATAAATTGTAGGTTAAATAAATTTAGATTATAACATAGGTGATTTAAAGTAGGGTGTAGGTTAAGTTGTGTAAGTGAATAGTCTATAGGTACCTAGGTAGGTAGGTATGCAATATGTAAGTATACGTTACAATAACAAATAGGTAACATGTACGTAGGGTGTAAGTAATGATAAGTAGGGAGGTGGGTAGGTAATATGTGGGTAGGTTAAATGTAATGATAATTAAAGTTGAATACAATAGAAAATGCATGTAATATTTCATCCATCAATATCCTTCTTTCATGCATTCAAAAACAAGGTTCACCAAAATAGTCAAGCAATTGACTTGACTTGGCATAATGTCATGGCAAAGTGGAATTCTCAACTACTTTTCAACTGGGTTAAATTTTATTTTAAAAAGTATTTTGACGGTCAACACCTATTAGTGCTCAATGTTGTACACTGACTAAACTAATCAACATGTCAACTCATTTGAGATGTCATCCCATCCATGTGGAATTTTCAAAATTAAATATTATTGTGTAGTTGAAACAAAGTTGAGGATGACATATAGTTCAAAACTAGTTAGTTAAAACATGTCTTTTTTCTCCTAGTGGTTGCTCACGTCCACATATTCTTAAACAAAACAAGTTATCGAAAGTAAATGTGATTTTAGTTTCTTCATTGATTTTCTATTTTAGGTGAGAAAGGAAGTACAAAAATGAGTACAATCCTTTTTCCAAAGGACATGACCTAAAACTATTTAAAAACAAAAATTTCATGAATCACAAACATAATAGGAAATAATGCAAATTTGTCCTAACAATGACAACCCAACTAGGTGTCACACTTCATTCATGTAGTGGTGATGAAATCTTTAGCACTCCAATGAAAAATGAACAAATGGTGAATCTATTTGGACGATTTTAGTTTTCATATTATGATCGAAGCTATCATTGTTATCGTGGAATGACTACAATGGCAAGAAAAGTAAATAAATCATGATGATATTTTCATTTTAAGGAAATAGACAACATAAAAATGAAAATATCATCATGATTTGTTTACTTTGAGCACCCATATGGGTCATTTAGACAATTCATATTGCTTCAAAAATAGTCAACACCCATATTTTTTATCATAACATTTTGACTATTTCTAACCACCAAATTAAATTCCAGCCCAAAGACAATAAGTAGTTAATCAAATGGACAACAATATTAACAAGAAATGGAATGTAGTTTAATTTGCAAGGGGGTAGGTTAAAATTAATGTTGTGCATGTAAACGATTTTGTAAGTGTGAATCCCATAATGAAATTTATTTACATTCTGTGTAAGTGTCTAATGTTCATCTAGGTTCATGTAAGTGTACATGTAGAACATGAGATGTGTAAGTGTAAAATCATGTAAATCTATTTTATGTTGTGTAAAACAATGTAAATGTAAAACAAATACATTTATATGATTTTACATAGTAGTGTCAAATAGTGTAAATGTAAAACAATGGAAAAATTGTAATTTTTACTTGGGGAGGAGGGGATTTCGTAATGTTCTTAGGGATAGGCCAACCAATGGCACATTGCAAAATATGAAATCATCAAAACATTTTTGTTTTATGATGCACCGCAACTAATTAAATTAATTAATATGAATCACAATAAATACAATTAGTACCTAAGTTGTTGTAAAAGCTACAATACATAGTATTCAATTATAAAATTATTATTGAATACTACTCATAAAAATAATAGTAGTAATAAAAGTTGTACTCAAGCAATGAGGTGGGGCAAAATGTGCATTCGAGATATTTCTTAGAGTAACATCATCATTCTCCCATATTGGTAGACAAATGCTAATGTTTGGAGGGTATCAAAATATCACAATTTTTTGTGAAGGACCAACCAAAATGGCCCATTGCAAAAAAAAAAAAAAAGAATTTGCACACACTCACAACTAATCAATATGAATTTGCAAGAAGGTATGATCATTAAGGACATCTAATAGATACACTTACAAGCCCCAAAACATGTACAAGAGACTGCATAAGTGTATTCGTCAAATTTACTCTCCATTACCTCGTGTAAGTGTATAAAAAGATTATACAGGGCAACGATGTAAATGTAAGTGTAAAAGTTCAAACATTTACGTGTAAATCATTTACACTTACACGAGATTTCCATGCCATATATGTATGGCTATGGACACTTACACAACATTGGTCAGGAGGTCATGACTTAGAAACACTTATTATGCCTCATCCACTTATGATTGACTCATTTTCTTCCGAGATGTGGTTGACTATTTTTCGTGTAAGTCCAAAGGTTCAAACATTTACGTGTAAATCGTTTACACTTACACGAGATTTCCATGCCATATGTGTATGGCTATGGACACTTACACAACATTGGTCAGGAGGTCAAGACTCAGAAAACACTTATTATGCCTCATCCACTTATGATTGACTCATTTTCTTACGAGATGTGGTTGACTATTTTTCCTATCTGATAAGCATTGATGACATTCACCAAAGTTTCATAATCTGACCAATTATACCATGAGTTGACCTCCAAATAATGACAGGTGTTTGAAGGATCGAGAACGTATCAAATTTTTCACATTCTGAGCAATTCTACCCTGAGTTGGCGTCTCAAAAAGTACCAGGTGTGCCAGGTGTTTGAGGGCTTTTCAATTCACCAAATTTGCACAATTTGACCAATTGTACCATGAGTTGACCTCTAAAAGAGCCAGGTGTTTCAGAGGTTTAGAATTCACCAAATTCTCACAATCTGACCAATTGCACTATGGAGTTGCCTGCAAAAATTGTCAGGTGTGACAGGTATTCAGAATTTACCAAAATTTCACAATCTGACCAATTGCACTTTGAGTCACCTGCACACATTGCCAAGTGTTTAGAATTGACCAAATTTTCATAATCTTACTAATTGTTCATTGTTGACATGCAAGCAGGGCCATGTCAAACCAGGTGTTTGTGGGGTTTAGAATTTAACAAATTTGGATAATCTGACCAATTGTACTGCGAATTGAGCTCCAAAAAATGCCATGCCTTCATGGGTTTAGGAATTAGGGGTCAAAAGGTCCCAGGTGTTAATGGGCTTAGAAACTAGGGGTCAAAAGGTGCCAGACGTTTAGGAGTTTAATAATTAGGTGTTAATAGATGGACAAAAAAGGTTCAAATGGAACGATTTGGATCCATTGGAAAACCCAATATCCTTCTTCATTCCAAAACACATGGGAGTGCCAAAACTTTTGATGGGGCCAAATTCATTGGTATTATTACAACTACTCCAAAACGCCGACTCTCTCTCGCATTTCATGCATTCAAGCACTCCCTATTGAACTTTTTGTGCATGCGTATTTGTGTGTTCAGATCAAACATACATGCAACAAAAAGGGGTCAGAGTTTTGTCCAAAACTGCGGGTCTGGCTACTAATGTTGTTGTAGCAACAGTTTGAAAGCCAAACATAGCAACCTAAGAAACCAAAAATTAAGAGCTCTTGTTCATTTCTGGGTAATGTGCCTACCTCCTGTCTGTTCTTCAAATTCAATCTCTGTCGTTGCAGCCTTTTAAGACAATGCAGGTCCACAATTAGATCAAAAGCAACAGCTTACGCTGATAAATACAACTTAGAACACCACCATAGAACATAGTTCACAGCTCAAAATAAGAGATGGGAAAGTCTTTTGCAGTTTGGAGGTTGGGATTGGATTAGTTCCAATGCCAACCTAAAAACTGCAAAAAAGACACTAAAGTTAGCAAGATTGGTAAAAGATGCTTGCAGGAGGATAAGTGCATTGACCTGCTAAGCACCGCTGACAGAACAAGACAATTCCCAGTACCTTTGGCAAGGTGGGCAGACAGCAGGAGGAGGAGCTGTATGCTCTTTCAAAAGGGTTTTTTGCATCATGGTTTTTCAGAAACACAAATGATCAAATTTGAACTCTCCTACTTTTGACAGCATGAACTTGGTTTTCCAACAACTTGATTTCTAGAACTCAACAAAAAAGGCCGTGAGCAGCTTTTCAGGGTGAAACTCTGTGCTGCTCACCGGGTTCATCAATTTTGTTTTTTTTGCCTTCCCTGATTGCAAACTTCAATCTAGGTATCTGAAGTCCCAACAAAAAAAGCAGATCTCACAAAAACATCATGATCAAAATGCAAAATCAGTCATTTGGCAGATATTTACCGGCCGGATTGAGTTGTTTCAACAGGCCACCATAAGTGGAGTAGAGAACTCGGTCTTTTGCCCCTGTGCGGTGCTTGTCATTATGCTTGCAAAAGAATTTGAGCTGGTCCAGAGTGCACAGACCAAGAGTCTGTGTCAGCAGGAGAAAAAGCCAGTTGATCTCCCTCTTCTTTTCTGCAATGATGGGCTTCACACAATCACTTTGATGGCACAAGGTACAATCAAGGAGTCGAGGGACCATCCAGTGCTTCGGCGCACGATCATGCAATGAATGCTTGTTCTCAATGAAGTATCTGTCCAGTTGTGCAAACATTTCCTGCAAACCCAAGACAACAAACAAACAAATATGGAATCAACACTGCTTTGTCACACATTTTTGCATCGTCTCCATCCCATCTGTGAGATTGATTCCTTGAAGGAAATCTCAAGAAAATCTATATCACCTGCCATGGGAGGCGGCTTTGCAGTAGTGATTACTACTACTACTATCACAGGGTGTGAACAAAAGTGTGATAAAAAAAAGGACATACACTATGACAGTTACCTCCAAGCTCACTTCAACTGTTGCCATCCCATCACACCGTTTGCACTGAACTTCTCCTCGGATGCTGCTGATTCCAAGGTGCAAAATCCACTCAAGGCTGTGATTCTTGGCCCGGTACTCTGTTGACCATGGAAATGGAGGTCGAATGTGCTGCCCTTTCTTCTTCAAGCCAGCAGGGGCAGCGGCAGCTGTGGCACTTTGTTCACCTGCTGAAAATGGATTCACACAAAGAAGAAGAAGAAGAAGAAGAAGAAGAAGAAGAAGAATGGCAACAGCAGAAACAAAGCTCAGAAATACACCGAGAAAAATACAGAAAAAACACATCACCAGAGTTTTGTAATGACACTTTAGCCAAGAAGCCACTGAGAAACTGGAATGCCTGAATTGGGTGTTTGTGAGATGATAGATTTTCTGGTGTGGAGAAGCAACAACAAAGATTTGAGTTGTTGGCACTAAACCCTAGTGCAAAATGTGAGGGGAAACTGCTGCTAAAGGACTTTTAGGGTTGGTAAGGAATCAAGGAATTCGTGGACATGGAAGAGAGAGAGAGAGAGAGAGAGAGAGAGAGAGGACCCACTTGAGGAAGAAGGCGGTGGAGTGCCCACAGGTGTGCGGCGAGGGCGATAACGTTCCTCTTCTTCTGCTTGCTGTGACGATCCTCCTGCGGCTGCTGCTTGCGGTGGTGGTCGTAGGAGAAGATGGTCCTGTGACAATTGCTGCTGCTGCGAGGAGGAGGAGCGCGAGGAGCCGGGAGGCCCTAGAGTGAGGCGCAAGCTCTCCTCGTCATCGTCCTCTGGATCACTACTCATGGAGGAACTTCGACGAGGAAGATCAAGCTTGGCTCTCTTCATGGGCGGCGGTTGTTGTTCCGCCACCGTGCCTGACGTTCTTCAAAACCACCACCGCTTGTCGTCGTTGTCCGAAGAGTGCGCTTCTCGAGCTTTCCTATCCACATCTACACAAACCCCTTGTATTCCTTTCGCACCCCACAACAAACCCCAACCTCCTTTCTTCCCTTCCCTTGCCTTGTTTTCTGTCTATACCTTGCCGTGCTCAACTGCGAACATTCACTGCTGCGAAATCGCCACGACGGGAGCTCCAAACTTCACTACTACACACGATCCAAGAGCAACAACAACAAGCATTGCTGAAAAGGGCAACAACAAGAGCTTAGCTTCCAAGGAAGAGCTTGCAAGTAAGGAGATGAGCTTCTAGATTCACCACTATTCTTTGTACTCAAGACAGAACACGAGAGAGAGAGAGAGAGAGAGAGAGAGAGAGAGGAATGGAACCAAAACCCAACACACAAAAAAACACCAAAACGGGAAGAGGAACGAGCTAGGTGCAGTAACTAGCAACAACAACAAAACCCGGGAGAAGAGTCACACGAGAATGGCGTTGCAGATTCAAAGCTCCGCCCGCCCGGAGGTTACCAAATGCGTTGCAGATTCACAATCCGGAGACGAAGAAGCACAAGCACAAGCAGAAGAGGAAGAAGGGGGAGAGAACAGCAGCAGCAGCCGCGGTATGGGTAGGTGGGGGAGGAGAAGAAGTGGGTAGACTCGTGATGAGAGGAGGAGGAGGAGAAGAAGAAGGGAAAAAGCTCCTGCGGAAGAAGGGTGCTGTTGTTTCCGTTTCTGCAGAGCTACCGCACTTCCTCTACAGAAACAAAAAGCTTAACAAACGCGCCATGATGATTGCTGTTGATGATCTTCTCACTCTTGTTATTCTTCCATGAGAGAAAAAGAGAGACAGAGAAAACATACAGACAGACAGTAGTGGGAAGAAGGGGATCATGGCCAGACTGGACGACAGAAAAGCGGCAAAGAGGGCAAAAAAAAAGGAAAAGGAAAGGGGCAGCTTGCAACAGCCTCTTCTAGGTCAACACTGCAGCATAGCAAAATGCCGCGTCGTCGAACCGAATCACGCGCCGTTCGTTGGAGGAAAAGGGGAGAGAGAGAGAGAGAGAGAGAGAGAGATCAGACAAGACGGTCACGGACCCATCACCACCACGACGATGACGACGACCACGGCCTCCCAGGATGAATGTCCGATTACCGCTCGCTCTCTCGCGCGCGCGCTCATCTTCTCGACTCTCAAATCTCTCACCAAGATCCACATACCCGCAAACCCACAAATGCGAGAGAAGTTGCTGTCTGTGAGAGAATCGCGCACGAAGAGCATCCTCCTCGCCCCAGCCCCAACCCCGATCCTTTGAAACCTAAAACCCTAATAAAACCCTAAAACATCGAAACCGTCGTGAAGAAGATCCCGACGTTCTTAAGAAAACAAAGTTCTTTTCGTTTATGGGTGGGCGAGGGAGAGAGAGAGAGAGAGAGAGAGAGACGATGTCGATGTTGAAGCGGAAGGATTCGATGATGCTGAGAGGGGAAGGAGACAGACTCGATGTCACTCCCTTAGGAGCCGGCAACGAGGTCGGCCGCTCATGTGTCTACATGACATACAAAGGAAAGACTGTCCTGGTAAGCTTCCAAATCTTTGTTTTCATGGAGATCTTCTTGTTTTTGTTGTTGTTTTGGGTTCTCATCATGTGAAGATGATTCTGAAGAAAACAGTAGAAGACAAGATGCAAACAAAGTCCTTCAGCCTTTTTTGTTTGTAGCCAGCTGTTGTTGTTGTTGCCAAATTCCTTCGAGCTCTTGTTTTTCTGTAGCTTGTTTGTTGCTGTTAGTTGAGGCTTTTGATTGCTGCAACAACCAGCAATGTTCTTGTGGCATTTTCTTGTAAAAAAACTGGCAATGTGAGGGGGACAATGCATACTTGTCTGTAGGAGAAAATTCGGGTCTTGACTGGTATATTTGGGCATGGGATTTTGTGTTTGCAGTTTGATTGTGGGATTCATCCAGCATACTCAGGCATGGCAGCTTTGCCCTATTTTGATGAAATCGATCCCATCACCATTGATGTTCTTCTTGTCACACAGTGAGTTTCAAATCACCCACCTCTCTCTCTCTCTCTCATGGGTGGGTTCTGCTTTCTTTCTGATGGATTGGTTCTGTTGTCACTTTTGTAACTTTGACTTTGCTTTCTTTTCTTTCATGCTTAAGCCCTAAAAAAAAACCTTCTTCTCAAAGTCCCCAAACATACTCGATTCATTTCTTTCTTTGTTTCTTGGCTTTGATTTGCTGCCTGCATTGAGCTTTTGTTTTTTGACAATGATTTTCTGTCTCTTCTGTTGTTGTTGATCATGATTTGATGACACCCAAAAATACAGTTCCCCTCTCTTCTCTATCTCTCTCTGTGCACTGAAAGCTGCACTATCATTATTCTATATCCCACTTGCCATTTTTGCTATTAGATGAATACTCATTGGCCACTTTTGTTTGTGCAGTTTCCATCTTGACCATTGTGCATCCCTGCCTTACTTCCTGGAGAAGGTGAGACTTTTGAGACTTCTCTTGTTGTCCTTTCCTTCTTGCAAGTGTTCATGTTCTAGGGTTCAGAAATGCCATTGTGATTATTGAGGTGGCTTGGCTTGCAAACCATAAATGGACAAAAGTATGTCGTTTTCAGCATTCACAATTGAGGATCACAGTGACAATAACATGTCCCAGATTTTAGGGTTTGTCTTGATTGAAAGTTCTCTCAGCTTTTGTTCGATAATGTGTCCCTTTGTCAAAATGGCAGGAGTAGCACAACAATCTTTTGCATGGATCCCCAATTGAGAGGTTCTGTGGCTAATTTTTTTGTGTGCTCAATTAGACCAAATTCAAAGGAAGAGTTTTCATGACGCATGCAACAAAGGCTATCTACAAGCTTTTGCTGTCGGATTTCGTGAAAATTAGCAAAGTGTCAGTGGATGATATGTTGTATGATGAACAAGACATTGCCAGAACTATGGACAAAATTGAGGTACCTATTGACTTGCTGATAGATTGAATCTCTGGATGGTACAGTGTTTTGTTGGCAGTCGCCAATAGTTTTCTATTGCTTGGAAAATAGTAGACCTTAACCCTTCCAAGAGAGGGGAGAAGGAAGGGAGTGGGAGCATGCTAGTCAAGAGAATGAACTTTTCCTTCTTGAGTGTTTCATGTACTTAGTCTTGTACTAGGAAGTGATGGCAGTTTGGGTGGATTGTTCATTGCCTTTCTGTGAGGTGCAGGTTATTGATTTTCATCAAACTATGGAAGTGAATGGAATTCGGTTCTGGTGTTACACAGCAGGCCATGTCCTGGGTGCTGCCATGTTCATGGTGGACATAGCTGGAACACGAGTGCTTTACACCGGGGACTATTCATGTGAAGAAGATCGTCATCTCCGAGCTGCAGAAATGCCACAATTCTCACCAGATGTATGCATTATTGAATCAACTTATGGTGTTCAAATCCACCAGCCACGTATCATGCGTGAGAGACGGTTCACTGATACTGTGGCTCAAACTGTTACCCAAGTATGTATGCTCATAAAACATTCCATTGATCAGAACTTCTAGTCCTCTGCCCATGACCATGAGCACTGCCAATGTTGCAGGTTTTTATTTTTTAGTTTAAAAAAAAAACTCCTGGGTGGTCCTTGCTAGTGATTTCTCCAATTAAAGATTTGGTTTACAGGGAGGCAGAGTGCTCATTCCTGCATTTGCACTGGGACGAGCTCAAGAACTTCTACTAATTCTGGACGAATACTGGGAGACACATCCAGAGCTCCAACACATTCCAATCTACTATGCTTCTCCACTTGCAAAGAAATGCATGGCAGTATACCAGACTTATATCAATGCAATGAATGAGCGCATCCAGAAGCAGTTCGAGGTAACAATATTGCCCACCCATTACTCCCGAAACCCTTATTCCTAAACCTTAAACTCTAAAACCTCACCCAAGAGATTCATGTTGGTGTTCCAATAGTCAAGGTGTTGATGGGTAGCTGTTGATAGATGAACTTTCAACTATGAAGACAAGGTTGAGTCCTGTTGTTTGATCCATGGGTATTTGTTCCTCTCCCCTCTCATCACTGTGGTTTGATAACAGGACTTTTTCTTGGCTCACATTAGCCAAAATCTCAAGGCCGGGATCTCCCATTTCTTCTGGAAGTGTGACAGATCCTCATTGAGCAGATTTCTTTTTCACATTATGAAATCCTACAGGAAATCAAGAGTTTTACGATCCAAATATACATTGTAAACCTGTCATAGACCTAATGTAGTTGAGGCTTTTTGCAAAGTTGGATTGTAAGAGAAAACACCATGAGAAAATGTGTCCTTGCTGTTTCAAACTAAGGCTGAAATTTTGGACAGGTTTCGAATCCATTTAACTTCAAACACATCCTGCCATTGAAGAGCATTGAGCAGTTTGAGGATGTTGGACCTGCAGTTGTAATGGCTAGCCCAAGTGGACTACAGAGTGGATTATCGCGGCAGCTATTTGACATGTGGTGCCAGGACAAGAAGAACTCTTGTGTGATTCCTGGTTATGTTGTTGAAGGTACGCTTGCAAAAACAATAATGAATGAACCAAAGGAAGTGACTCTCTTGAGTGGCCTTGTTGTCCCTCTCAACATGCGGGTACAATACATTTCATTCTCAGCCCATGCTGATTTCACACAAACAAGTGCTTTTCTCAATGAGCTTCGACCGCCCAACATAATTCTGGTCCATGGAGAGGCAAATGAAATGGGGCGTTTAAAGGCAAAGCTCATTACTCAGTTTGCTGACCAAAATGTGAAAGTGTTATCACCAAAGAACTGTCAAACTGTGGAGATGTATTTCAAGGGCGAGAAAACAGCAAAAGCTGTTGGACGATTAGCTGAAAAACCTCCCAAGGTAGGTGATCCTGTAAGTGGATTGCTGGTTAGGAAAGGCTTCATGTATCAGCTCATGGCTCCTGAAGACCTCCACAGTTTTACACAGCTCTCGACAGGAAGTGTGATGCAGCGGCAGTCTGTACCATATAAGGGAGCTTTCACTGTTTTGAAGCACCGGTTACAACAAATGTATGAAGGAGTGGAAGTGACCAAGGCTGAAACCCCAACCCTAAAAGTTCACAGGAATCTTACAGTAACTCAAGAGGGGTCAGATTATGTGGTTTTGCAATGGGTTTCCGACCCAGTGAGTGACATGGTTGCAGACTCTATTGTATCGATGATTCTGAAGCTAGACTCTCAGTCAATGTTTGGAATCGCATCAAACGGTTTCCGTGCAAAGGAGGCTCAACTTGAGAAGAATGAGATCAAAATTGTTCACTCACTGCTTGTCTCTCTTTTCGGGGATGTGAAATTGGATGAGAAGCTGCAGATCCTGACCATTACAGTTGATGGAATCGTAGCAACAGTTGACCATGCAAACAAAGGTATAGAGTGTAAGGATGAGAATCTGAACGATCGTATACGGGTTGCCCTTCGTCGAATTCAAACTGCTTTGTATCCCTTGGACTCGTAAACCCTCCTCTCCATTTGTATCTATATATGTATACACACACATGTTTTTTCTTCCCTCACTTAGCTCTTTCTTCCTTCAAAATTAGATAGGTTTAGGAAATAGGAAAAAAAAAAGCGCATTCTGCTTGCCAGATACTGTCAAGCATTATGTTCGTGAGCTGTTTGTTGTGGCAGATTCATTGAGCTTCCTTTAGGAGATGTGCAACTGATTTATCTGTAGTTAGTCATGATCATGGGATGAACAAGGACCAGGACTGAACTTCAAATTTTGGACTCTCGGTAATCTTCTTCTTCTTCTTCTTCTTCTTGCGCTCTTGTGAATAGCTCATGATTGTTTTGGGTCCATGTTGATGTTGGGAATATTTCATAATTTTGATAATATTCAACAAATATGCTATAACCTCCCAAATAGTTTATGAAGATCAAGGTATTCTAGTGGTTTTGGATGGTTATTTTCATTAAACAAATGCCAAGTTCAAATCTCAAGAAATTCCATGAAATGAGTTTAAGGTTTTTCTTTTTTTTCAATTGGGCTTGTTTATAATTAATTAATGCCAAACTTCAATAGTAGCTATAGTAGTATATGATCATGTAATTTTGTTTAAATATTGCAAGGAACCAATGAAAGTATATTAATATTTTGATTTTTTATGTAATAATGCAAAATGATGTGAAGCCCAAGTAGATGGGTTTATAGTTTATACATAAATAAAAGAAAATTTGTGATTAGACAAAATTTGTAGGAATGTGCCAAATTGATCCAAGCTAATTGAACAAATATTTTAAAATAGGTGGATATTCCTTATGAAAAAGATTTGATGTTCATTGAAATGTAAACATTTAGCAAATTTTTTTTTGACGCATTAATGTAGATAGGACATTTACCATGTTTGAGGGATGTTTTGCACCTTACAAAGATGAATGTTGCATCCTACAAGGATGAATGTGACCATGTTTTCTTAATGATTACAAATGCATCATGGAATTTCATGGATGGATTGGAATAAATAAAGAACAATATTGGGCAATGGGTGTGGTTGAACATATGATTGAAAAACTTTCCTAGCATTTTTTGAAAGAGAACTATGACACAATACACGAATAATATTTGATTGTTTAGCATATTATGAACCATTCCCATGCAAGAGATTTGTTAAACCTTTGAGAAACTAAATATGATTGTGCACAATAATTGTTGAATTTTGCTATGGAATATGAATATATAACCAAGGACCTAACACACATCCTTGATGAGATAATAACAAAATGGATTTCTCCTTTGATTACTAGATGCCTACAACCCAATTGAGATATAATGCTATAAGTTTTGGCTTGTTCTCAATGCCTTTGAACCCTTTAGTGACCACATTTCAACCAAGTCCAAGTTTGATTTGAACACATGTAGTGCCAAAAGTAGATGTGCTACCAAGTGTTAATAGTTGCCCACCTATTATTTCAAGACATGAATGTTCATAATTCCAAACCTACTAATATAAGGATTAACATTATGTACCCTTGTAGTTACACCTAAAATTAGACCAAAAATAATTCACAATCCTTTTTTTTTTCCAAAATTTCATTTAAGGAACATCACCACAAATTTGGCAACATAAGTATATGGAAATAGACATCTTATGGTGAAGTTATTTAACAATCAAATGACAAATTGGTTACAACTTTAGAATGCATTCAAGAAAACAACACTAAATTGGAATGTGAAAGGACAAATGCAATGGAAAATCTTTTAAGAACAATTGAAATACAACAAGGAGAAGGACATGATTACTTTTAAAAATGCACAAATTATGAATCTAGATGTTTTGATGCAAGCCATTTTTGGCTTCATTGAAATTCTAAGTATTATTCTATAAACAAACCATGTTCATGATATTAGCTAAAAACTAATATGATTTCCTTGGACAAATACTGTATTTTAGATGTTCCAACCTCAAGTGAAAATCCTATTGATCATTGATTATGTGTTGTAGGCACATTAGAAGATTATGGGTTAGTTGCCTTTACATAATTCTATTTGACTTCAATGTAATCAATTAAGAATTGATCATTTGAACATGTAGAAATTAAACATTATTGTTTTTGAAAATTTAAAAATCATCAGCAACAACAACATCATTATTATAATGTAATGTTGCTTGAAATTTTTGTTTGTGTATAATTCAAAGTAGATGGTAACATCACAAATTAAACTTTTTGAAAAAAAAAGAAAAAAAAGGTGACAATGTAGCACTTTACATGATCAATCACAAACTAGATTGCATTTCTCCCAAAATATATTCCCAATTTTGCTTTGATCTCATGTTCTTGTTTTAATCCTTCATTTTATTTATTGTTGCATCTCGAAGCTTAGGTTCATTTTTATTGTTTGTTAAATTTTCAATTTATAGTTGTTTAAAAAGTCTTTGCATCTCAATGGAATTTTGGCCCAATAACACATTTGTAAGTAATAACATGTTACCACATATGACAATAAGGTCATATGCAAATTTAATATTGACAACAATTTTTTGAATGAATGTTTCAAGATACCAAATGAATTTTCAATTACATTTCAATCCTTCCTTGACGTTTTTTATTGTACAAAGGCTTTAACATGTTATGTTTGCCTTCCTTATAAAGGTATCATGAACTAGGGCAATAATGGGTATCCATTATTATAGGACTTGAAACTTTTTGGGATAGTTGGTCTGCACAAGTTAGAAGATGTTTTTTGACATAAAGAAAAATGTTTCATGATTATTCTATCATGCACATTCCTTACCAATTTGATATACACATCATGAAACTTTTATATTTTTCAATTACAAGGTGGTAGATAATTGAATATCCTCCAATCTTAAAATAATAATAATCTTCAAGAAAATGTGAAGGTTTAGCAATATGAAAGTGATTACCATCATTAGCTTCAATGAGTTGTGACAACCTACCTTATTCTTTGAAATCATTCATGTTTGACAAAACTTGAGCACCAATTGGCAACTATAGTAAACTCCCTTTATAATCACACCCATCTTAGTCACATTCTTGTTTGATTCACACATTTTTTTGCTAACCATCCGTTTTAGGAAAAAACACCATTCTTTCTAATCACTATCACAGTACAGTACAACGATGAAGCAAACATAATCGCACCAATTTTTTTTTTTAAAACAACTAGTGATGAAGCAGTTGTTGCAACCCGATGCAGCAAAAGAAAAAAAAGAAAAACAACAACCTAAATCGATGAAGCAAAAAAGGAAAGAAAGGACTTAGCGATGTGGCAGCAAGCGTAGCTTGCTACAGCAAGTGCGATTAAACAACACCGCCGGTAACGTGATGAAGCAGAAACAACAGTCGTAGTGAAAAACAGCGTCGCGTGATCCAACAGCAATAGTGCGATGAAAAACAACAGGAACAAGGCGATGAAACATATCATGGCATTGCAACAGCAACAGTGCAATGAAACAACAACAGGAACAATGTAATGAAGCAGAAACAACCTGTTCGCATCTTACGAGTGTAATCAGACTCGACTCCTTCGCAATGAAGCAGAGCACTCACAACGACCAAAAGAAAAAAACTCATAAAGACTCAAACGAATTGTAACTAACGAACATATAACCTACCTCAACCTAACACCATCGCAGCTTAAGTTTGCTTTCGGCAAAAGCAGGAGATGGGATGGGCACGGCTTTCGGCTAAAACGGAAGATGGGAATGGATTTCGACAAAAGTACGGAGCAAATGATGGCATCGAGACTTCCGGTTTCGGCGGAAAAAGCAAGATGCACGACTGCCGTTCGATGATGCCCTAAGAAAATCGGACGGCGCTTTAGGTAGGTGAAGGTCCTACTACCAGAACCTTCTCCTATACGGAAAAACTAGGGCGGTTTTTTAAAAAAAGGGTATTTTGCGATGTATTAAAGGTGGCAATCATCCAGCAAATAAGTTGGCCGAATTTGGCTACATACTAGATACGAAAGTACAAAAATAAACAAAATCGTTCTATATTCTTGGCTACATACAGGAAATCATCATAAAAATCTTGGGATTTGGGGGAAAAAAAATTTCGGAATCTGACGAATTTGGGTCATTTTTCCTGTGAGAAAATCTTTGTATATGCTGAAATCATATTTTTTCAAGTCGAAATTTGGCGAAAATTTGACATATTGATGATTTTGTAGTTTGATATGATTTTTTCAAAGATTCATTCACTTTCAGAGATTGGTTCCTTTGCAACTTCATTCTAGAAATTTTTTACATGGACATACATGTAGTATTACAAAGATTATTACATATTGATTCAGAGATTTGTTTTCAGAAATTCAAATTTAATGTGGAATTGTTTTGTAAAATTTGGGATTTAAAGCACTTTTTTCAATTTGAGTTGGCAAGTACAACATTGCTGATTTGAATTATCTTTATTAAATTTTTTGGGGTGAAAATTGGTCATGTAAAATTCAAATTTTACAAATAATCCATTGCTAATTTGAATTTTAATAATAAGTTGCAGGTTTTAGAAAAGGTTCATGGAGGTAATCCGGACCAGTAAAGAAAAAACCCAATGAACAGAAAAGGATTAAAGAGAAGAAAAAGAAATAGAAAGAAATGTTTTAAAAAAAAAAAAAAAAAAAAAAAAAAAAGGGGAGAAAAAGAAGGAATTTGAGAGAGCGCCTTTGGGGAACTGGAAGTTACTGTTTTGAAAAAGGAGGAGGGGCTTCCCCAAAACAGAAGTTGCTTTTTTGAGGAGGTGATGGGCAAGCTCAAGTCGAGGGATATTGAGGCAGATAATCGTCCCCAAAATGCACTAGAAAAAAATCTGCAGGACTTCACGGTTTTACACATTGTTTCGATCGATCAATTCTTTGATGCCCAGGTTGCATGCAGAGTCTCTGTAGGGGTTCCTTGCTTTAGTCGCCTCCCACTTTTGAATCTGTGTTTTTTTGGGGGTAGAACTCTGTTGCTGTGGGCATTGGAGGAGGGTGATAATCGAGCATGACAGGCCAGCGGCGGAAGCTGCAGAAACAAGGGACGAGGGGCAGCCGAGCAGCAAATGAGGGAAACGAAACAGGAGCCGAAGAAGCGGGAGATGATCAGGAGAGTGGAATTATGGAGGGATTTCCAGTGGAATTGATAGGCAATATTTTGTCGCGCCTAGACGACATGAAGGATGTGGTGAGGGCTTCTTGGACGTGCCGAAAATGGAGAGTAGCATTACGCTATCTCCACACTCTGTGCGCCTCCTTGACGAACTGGGAACTGGAAACAGAGAAGCTTGAATTTGTGCTGACAGACACAATCCTGCAAACACTGGGTCTCCAAAAATTACAAATTCATAGTCATACCACATTTCCAGCGGCACCAGTGATCGCTTGGCTCTCTCATATTGGTGACTCTCTTCGCCATCTGACCTACCATCTGCCAGGGTCCACACCACATGTAAACGTGTTGGAGAGCTGTGCGAGAATGAGATGTCTTCAACGCTTGGATTTACACTGCCTTAAGTGGGGAGATATTAATTTTGTTGTTGCAGATCCCACTGCTAAACTCTTCCCGTGTCTGTTGTCTCTTCGTCTGTCTGATAGTCGGGTGTCCACAGGAGAGGTCCAATCACTTGTGTGGGGTTGTCAAAAACTTGAATCCCTCTCTCTCAGCTGGATTATGTTTTCGGATCCAGACTTGACACTAAATCTCAGAAGCTTAAGTTTGAAGTCATTAGTATGTTATGCTACGGACCATCACGACGTGGTCTTGGAGGCTAACCTTCTAGAGAGCTTTAACCTGTGGCAATCCAACTTCACAACTTTTCAAGTGAAGACGGGCATCAGATTACGCAGTCTGCAAATTCGCAAGTTGAGAATTTCTAATTTGGACCTTGGAAACAGCACAGACTGTCCGGACTTAGAGGAGGTTGTAGTGGACACCTGCGAACATCATGTTTGGGCTTCAATCCAATGTTTTCTTTTGGAACCATCCTCGAAATTGAGGAAACTGCAATTGTATGGCATCCCACTGGGTGGTAATCATCCCGTGAATCTGAACCTAGGAACAATCCCCTGTTTGTTTCCGTGCTTGACCCACTTGGGTCTGAGCTATTGCATGGTGTGCAACAACTCAGCTATCGTTGAGAGTCAGTTCCAAGGCTCAACTGTTTTTGAAGAAGTTCAGTTCTTTGAGCTTGGGTATCCTGTTCTCGATGAGGATCTTGTTCTCCTGATGGGCAGGGTCCTAAAACGATGCCCTAATTTGAAAAAGCTGCAGGTGGTGGGCATGATGAATGTGCATTGTAGAAACATTCATGACTTCATGGCTTCCTTTGCTGCGCTGGTACGCAAATTTTCAAAAGTGGACTTTCAGTTTGAGAAAGTAATACACTAGTTCATTGTTTTTTGTTGTATAGTTCACACTCTCTATACAGATTGCGCAAATGCAACAGCATTGGTGCCTGCATTCATGATGTGATCACGTCTTGTCTATGCAAATGCTTTTGCCACATCACAACAAAAATATTTGCATTGAGAAGTAGCTTTGTGCCTGTGTTTTGTGCTTGTTGTCAATGATAATATTTCCATTTGCCAAACATGCCTAGTTGTTTTCCTTTCTCAATTCATGCCCTAACTTACACACCGAGTTGCTTCCCATTCTCAATCCACCCAACGTCTCTATAGCTTTGGTTGTCTTCGTGTGTTTAACAAGAGAGGTGCTGGTCAAATTGTTCTCTGTGGTTATAGATGGTGGACGTGTAGTGTTGTGACCTTTCTGGATACACTACCACACTCAGCCAAGATATGATTTTCTTTTGAAAGTTGTGGAAGAACTCAGTCAACTTGATGTTCACTTATTCTCATGCTGTCTGGGAATGCCATGTTGTGGTTTAGAGGCCCAAAGCCTCATCAACCCAAATATGGAGTGAAAGTAATACTGGGTTTGTGCTTATAGATTTCAGAGAAAGGCAAATGGCATGAACTGTGAATGGATTAGACCTGAGTCTGCTCTTCCTGATACTGTGCACTCCCTTAATTTGGATTTACTAATTTTTGAATTGTTAAGTGCTGATACTGCTATGTGTCAGATTCAGTTGTTAGTAACACAAAATATTTTCAAAGCTTTTTTTGTAAATGTGATTATAACAGGGGAAATCTAAAGCAAATATTAAGGTTTTATAAATTGCAATTCCCTTTGACAATGTTAGTGTTGCTTTATGTTCAAGTTGTGCAAACTAACAACAATGACTCTAGTTGAAAATAAAAGAAAAAAACAACTTTTTAGTGTTAACAAGCAAAAGATATGTGAACTTGTCAAGAAAGTAGAAAATCTTAATTAAAAAAATCTCATTGACAAGATTTAGAAGCTGATAATTAAAGAGCTCAAACTCTATGGAATCGTCAGATTAAAATAGATAGAAATCACAACCTTTTTCAAATTTAATAATATATAATAAAGCTTAAAACAACCCATATAAAATATTTAAACAAATGACACCTTTATTCTAGCATAAAAAAATTGGTTTGTAAGGTTTTTTTTTGCATATAGTCACAAATTTGAGGGGTTTTTATGGAATGTGACTATACATATTTAAATCACAATATCTTGGTGTCACAAAAAAAGTGTTCACCAAGGGTGTGATTTTAAAGGGGGCTTGTATCTAGTTTCTCCCTTCAAAACAACATTCACAACTTTCACAACTTTTTTTACAACCTTCAAGATAGTAGATTTGCAATCACAAAAAGCTTTGAACATATGAACATATTATTTGCTTCATATGTTAAGTTGTAAAGAGCACAAGTGACTCAAATAAGCATTGGAATGGCCATTGTAGATTTTGTATCTTGCTTGGTGACATAGGACTTCAAAACATTGGCAATATTGATCAAAGCTCTTTTAATCATCCTCAATTTTCAATTGAACAATCATCTTCAAACTTTGTCAATAAAAATATGGGAAACCCAAGTTGTGAAGAAGCATAGTTTAACCCTTGATACCCAATGTTTTCATCAAGAGTAATGAAACATTAATCAATCTAAATTGATGATGTAAACAAAAATGAATGATTATTGACATTCGATGGATGTTTAAACCTTTTCCATCGTCATGAAAATCATTGTTTTTAAATATCATGGAATTCATGAAAATGCTCCAAGAGCTACATGAGACTATGAACATATAATGACCTCAAGTGGATTTGACAAAATCAACATGACTAGTTCCAACCATCCATCCATCCATGCATCCTTGATGGTGCCTACATTGGGTGGTGGGTGCTGGAAATCAGTGCATCCTATTATTTTGTAGGCAAGGTAGTCGGGGTGTAGAGGCGGGGATTCGAACCCAGGATCAGTTTGTTGTGTGGATCAGCAAGGGAAGAACCCTAACCACAAGGCCAGGTATAAATTTAGATACCTACCTAGTTCCCCAGAAACTGTCCCATTCTCCCCTTCTCTTCTTTGCGCTTTCTTGCTTGCTCCCCAGTTTGATCCGCTCTATCTCTCTCTCTCTCTCTCGGTGGGTTTGCCCGATTTCTCCTGCGTTTTCATCTACGGCTAACGCGCATTTCTGCTCTTGTGGATTGTAACTTTTTTGTAGATTTTTTTTTTGTTTTTTTTGGTTTTGTATACCGTTTGTTTCGGAATTTTTCCTCTTAGGGACAACAGAACAGTGTAGGAGGAGGAAGCCGAAGAGGAGGAGGAGGAGGAAGCGGAAGAAGAGGAGGAAGAAGAGGAACTAGGAGGAAGAAGAACAAGAAGAAGAGGATTAGGAGGAGGAGGAGTAGGAGGAGGAGGAGGAGGAGGCTCTTTGGTTGAAGAACGTGGGTGGGCCGGCGGCATGGCGAAGTTTGGGGAAGGTGACAAGCGATGGATAGTGGAGGAGAGAGCCGACGGAACCAATGTGCATAACTGGCACTGGGCGGAGAAAGATTGTTTGCCGTGGTCCAAGAAACGTCTAGCGCAGCTGCTGCAAAACATCGACATTCTGAATGGGGAAGGAGGGTTGTGGATCAAGACTACCTCTGCAGTAGAGGTCGACGGCGAGGCGTATGTCAACATCAGGAAGGGGAAGATCATCCCTGGATACGAGATCAGTGTCAAACTGGGTTGGATCGGCGAAGCCAAGGACGGGAGTGGCAACAATCTCGCCTCTGTGGAAGGTACTGTGGATCTTCCCTATATCGCTGATGAGAATGCAAATGATGTGCCGGAGTTGAAGGTCTCGGTTCGGGAAGAGTCTGCTGTCGCGCAGCGGCTACGAGAAGCCTTTCTCGTCAAGGGTAAGCCGGTGATTCTGGAGAAAATTGCGCAGTACGTGAAGGATATGGCGGCTGGAGGACCAGCTAAAGACGAGCTTGCTGAAGGCATAGCCAAAGGAGGAGGAGCGAAGAGCAGCAACAACAAGAATGACAAGCCAGTAGTGAAAGCAGCAGCTACAGAAACGGTGGCCAAGGTGGTAATCCCTCCTCCAAACCCTAAGGCAGCAGCACCAAACCCTAAGGCTCAGAAAGAGGGTTTCAAGACTATCACCCTCACGGAGAGATTCCATTGCCGACCACGGGATTTGTATTCAGTGCTCTTAGATGAGAAGAGATGGAGAGCCTTCACGCAAAGTGCTGCGAAAATCAGCACTGAAGAGGGAGGAACTTTCTCTATCTTTGATGGTGCGGTCACTGGCATTAACATGCAGCTCCAGGAAGATAAACTTATTGTGCAGAGGTGGAGATTTAGCAGCTGGGAAGATGGACAATACTCCAACGTAAGTGAGGATTTCTTTCTTACCTTTTCTATATGCAAAATTTGCATATCTTAACTCTTCCGGAGGTTTTTCTTTTGGTGTGGGTTTTGTTATTCTAGTGAAGAAGAAGAAGAAGAAAAATTTGTTGAGGGTGATATAGAAAAATGGAGGGTTGAATGATCCATTACTATATCCAATATTTTCATTGATGGTGGGGTGATGTGGGTTTGTTGTTCTAGTGAAGTAGTTGTTGAGAATAATGAAGGTTTGACTGGTCCATTACTATATCTGATGTATTCTCCATTGATGGTGGGGTTGATGTCATTGTCTTCAGGTTTGCTTAACACTTGAGGAGCCAGAAATTGGAGTAACAATAGTGAAACTGACACAAACTGACGTTCCAGAGGAAGACAGGTGAGGTGCCAAGCATTTTGTCTTGTTATTCTAGCCTGGTTTAATTATTCTGTTCTGTTGGTGCTCTCAACTTCTCTATTGCTTGGATTCTTTGTTCTCTGTCTCAAGGAGTCTGTATTTTGTGCAGATTTGGTAATGCAACTGTTGTGGAGAATACAGAGAGGGGATGGCGAGATCTCATCTTTCATAAGATTCGTGCTGTGTTTGGTTATGGACTTTAGTATCTTATTCTGGGAGATTAGTTGTGTGCCACTTGCACACTTTGCAGCTGTATCTGTTGAGACCCATGCTGTTTTGTTCCTCCAGAAGTAAGTGAGTCTCCTGTCCCCCAACATGATACTGGTCACGCAGACCAAAGTAGAGTTTTCCAGCTTGTGAAGGAGAAATGTCAGAAAGATAGGGTTCTAGTTTTCACCAATTACAACCCAATATACTACAGCATTAAATATGTAGTTAGTTTTGGATGGGGAAGTTTTTGTGTGTTTTGTAGAACTCTGGTGGTGCTTCCAAGTAAAACACATTGTGGCAGAGAATGGAGAGATAGACCTCTCCATCCACAAGAGAAGACCACCTCTGAAAAATTGAATGAACTGAGAGGGGCTGTGTGGACTCTTGAAAAGAGTCTCTGCTATTTCTGCCAAAAATCAATTGTGATCTATGCTTACAAAGATTGCTTGTCCAGTTTGTGAGCTGCTGCCATGACCCCCAACTATCTTCATCAGCCTCCAGATGGGGGGTGGGTGTAGATGAAGTAAATAATGGTCCGCCTAGAATTTTGGGCAGAACGTTCTATGAATATCTATATTGTGGTTTTCTGTTGCACCTCTGGAAGCAGTAGCAAGGAGGCTTAGTCAAGAATGAGAATGTTGACTAGCACACTCTAGAAATGACTTTAGAAGTGTGAGGCTGCTTTTTGCATGTGTTACAAGTAGATTCAAGGGCAAAGAAACACAGAAGAAGAATATACTACATATCCAAAGAAAATGCAATGCAAGGAAAATGGCAGCAGTCACATTGAAAAAAGAAGTGTAGTAAGTGTAGTTTGTCTGGAGAAAGGGTTATCCAAGAGCAATATGTTTCAAAGTGAAAAGGAGTTTGATTGCACAGAAACTGATTACTCTAGGTATGCAGAGGCAAAGGTTTATTTGGTTTTAGAAGATTTGTCTGCCAAAGCACTACAGTGGATCTAGTAGGGAAGCAGCACAAGGGAACTGCAACTGGTGCTACTACACATGAGGAAGAAATACAAGAATGGACTAAACTGGAATTTCCACATCATGTGCCCTTTGTTGGATACAAATCAGAAGAAATACAGGGGTGGTAGGTTGAGTGATGAAATAAAGCAAAATGGAGACATATTCCATAATTGTAAAAGAAAATTTCCTTAGGCAACATCAAGTCTCAATTGCACAATTCAAAAGATGCAAGTGTCCTTCATTCGGAGTCAAGCAGTGCCAGCAGGAGTGGTGTTACCTCTCAACCTCCCCTTGCACCTCCATCCCCCTCACAGTCCCAACTTCTGGTCTGCTGCTTGTGGAACATATGGTAGTTGAACTCCCACTTTTGATCTGCTGATCAAGTTAGTACGTTGACAAAATCTCCCACACATGGCTTTGTGACTGACTAAAGAGTAGTGGTAGGCAGAGATAGCCAAATACTTTATATGTTTATCCCATCACCAATGTGTATGTACAAGTGGGTCCCAAACCCCAGCATCATCAGAGAGTGCTCAATTGCAGCACTGGATAATCTACCGAATTGTCTTTGGGTTGCTGCATTAGGATTCAAATTTCTGAACACATTTGACATCAAGCCCCCAATGTCTGAAACCCAAAGATCTATCTGATACAAGCTTTTGGATAGTACAATTGAGAATAAACCATTCATGCCAACTGCTATGCTTTCATTACTCTCTACTTTTGTACAAGAAATCCTCTACAGGTCCCATAGGGTTTGATTGCTTCTCCAAAGAGCTATACAAAGATGGCAAAATTATGTACCCATGAACCTAGGTCATGAATAAAGTGAGGTGATTCTCCTTCCCCACCTTCTTGTTGCCGAGCAGCTTTGGTACAACTGGATCTCTTTCTTGCATGTTGAGGACTACCAAATGATTCAAGACCATTGGACAAAGCTCTTTGCTGGAATTGAAGCTCTTGTTCTGTATTATGTCCAGTCCTTGTTGATTTGTCTTCTATGTCTGATGAGGAATCAAATCCATTCATAGCTCTCAAAACTGTGACAGGGTTTTCTGTGCACTCATCTAAGAGGCATTGTTGTCTTGTGTCAGCCTTGCTCTCATCGAATGGAAGATAAATACCATCAGCAGCATCATTGTCTTTCTTGTTGAAAATCCATTCTGCACAAGTGACTGGATTCTTTGGTATGGTCACTTGTAGCACCTCATTCTCATATCTCGCAACTGTGTCTTCTGGTACAGTGGATGCAGGCAGCCGAAATCGCCAAAGCTCCAGCTGTAGCACAAACAAAAAAAGGTGGCAGCATTCATTTCAACCCCATGGATTCTCTCACAGGAAATTCTTAACAAACCAATGCTTTGCAGTTGCAAACAGGTCATCAAAGACACACAGATATTGAAGAACAAGACACATACATTGAATTTTGTGGTGAGAGCGGTAAACCATGGGACTAGGGTATTGCTCAATTTCAGAAGCAGATCTTCCAATATAACTGTGGAAACTAGGAATGAGTATGCATGTTCCAAACCAATCATCAAAGACACAGTCTTTGAAGATGAAGACACAAACATTGAAATGCTCCAAGAGAGCTCCAGACCATGGGACTAGGTTTCTGCAACAGATCTTCTGATAAACCTAACTGTGGAGACTAGGACTGGAGCTGCATGTTTCCAAACAGGTCATTGACATTGAAATGCACGACAAGAGCTTCAGACGGTCGGACTAGGTTTCTGGAGCATATCTTCCGATATGCCTAACTGTGGAGACTAGGATTGAAGATTCTTGCATGTACCTGTGACGATGATGATGACTCGAGATCCGACAGCAGATCTTGGCCTCCACCGATGATCACAACCTTAGTAGCGCCTGGAACAATTTCCACAAGCTCTGCCTTGACTTCCTCAGCGATCAATCCTGGCCGCCTTACCACAAACGTGAAGGAATGTCTGGACTCTCGGATCTCAACGACAGTGTCGGCGGGGAAGGGAAGCTCCAACACTCTGTCGAACAGATGTGGCATACGCTTCAGTTTCTTGATGGAAGATAGAAGCAAGGCAGAGTTCAACGAGGCGTTCACAGAACTTGTGAGTCTTTTCAACAGAGCAACGGGGATCTCTTTCTCCTCCACTGCTAAATTTGACGCCATTGTGAAGCTGCCGCCGCTATGCCGGGATGTCAGAAAAAGTGGATGTTTGTGGGGGACGAAGAAGCGAAGCTCGCACTTTATTCTAGACAGAGATCTGAGCAACGAGTCACGTCTTCAGAAGCAGATCAAGAGGAGAACAGGAGCACACTCATGAGCAGATCGCACAACAATGTGAGATAAGAAAATAAAACCGCAGTAAAGATGATGATATTCCTCCTGTATCACAAACCAACAAACAAGTGCACAATCTCAATCTCCCTGGAAGAAGAAAAAGAAGAAGAAGAAGAAGAAAAACAACAACGCTCCTATGTCTCAAAAGAAAATCTCTCAGCAGCGAAAAAAAAAAAAAAAAAAAAAGTAAAACAAGATCACGAGAACACACAGACACACAGACACACACTTCCTTCCTTCAACTGAAATGATACCAACAAAACTCTCAAAAAATACAGACACACACACAAACACATGCGCGCGCACACTCGCACAAACACACACAAAAATACAAACACAATAGCAACAAAATCAAACAAGGGGAGCTCTTGTAGGTAGGTACCTAGTTGCTACCTACCTACCTACCTAGGTAGGTCGGTGAATACGTGTTTACTAGGTACGTAGACGAGTTCATAGGTGGTTGGTGTTTTCGATAGAGGGCGGGTGTGTAAGGGTAGGTTATCAAGTAACTGATTGATAACCGTTCGTTATCTTGGTGATTGATTATTAGTCCATTACAGGATATAAAAAATAGTATTAAGAAATTTTTTTCACTGTTTTTTTTTTTTTTGGATTTTTTTAAAATCATAAAATTGTAAAGTGTTGTAGAATTGATAATTTACATGAATAAAATAAAATAATAAGACAAGTCATCATCTGGGTAGGTTATCAATAACTGGGATGGATAACCTGGTTCATAATTGGGGTCAAAACTCAATAACCGGCCAAACACTGGTAAGAGTTGCGCTCTTAAATAGGTAGGATGATTTAGCCAAAATTTGGCAAAAAGCTAAATATAAAAGTAAAATAGAAAATTATATATATGTATTCTATCTACTTGAACCATGTGTAAATATATGGAAAAACATTCTTTCGATATACATATATATATATATGGTCAAATTTTGGCTATCAGAAATATCAAAAGAAATTTTGGTTTTAGTTTTTTCAAAATTTAATTTCTTTTTTGGCTACTTTAAAAAGATGGTAAACTTTGAAGTTTGGCATGGACCAATTGTAAATTTTGAAAAAATAAAAATAAAATTTAGTTATTTAGTTTGGGTAGATGATTTTTTTTCTCATCCAAAAAAAAAGTTTTCGCCATTTGGATGAGGTTTCGCCATGTCATCGATCATGCCAACCCACAAGCCGCCAGGTGTTCCTTGTCTAGATATAAGCTCATCCGGCGAAACATGGCGAAAGCAGCCCTGGCGACATATCACTGGATGATCCAAGTGGAGGCCTCACTATTTGCCAAGAGGCACACACCGTTGGATTACTAGCATCTAAAAGATCCGAGCCATGCTTGGCACGTGTGTACCCTTCCTCTGCGCCCCCTGTACGAAGGCCCATTGACAGCTGTTAAGGGCCCCTTTTTGGTACCCCATAAGGCCCTCCCACCCGAATGGAGGGAATTATGACCTGCTTTATTACAGTAAAAAGGATTGAAATTAATTAAGTTGGGGGGGGGCGGGGGTGCCTTACAACTCCAACCTTTTTTTTTCCAATGAATTATTTTGATTGGCCCATAGCAAAAAAATAAATTGAAACTATAGAGGGAGGCTGCCCTACAATAGTATTGAAAGACCGAGTGCCTCCCCCCCCCCCTTTTGGTTTTTCTTGTTATATAAGTGAGAAGTGGAGGACTTGGGGCCAAACATTACCTGATTAAAGGGAGGTGCTATTGGGAACGCCCCTGGGGAACACATTGGGAACCTAGGGAACATGTTGGGAACAAAGGAAAAATGAAAATGAAATATTTTTTATTTCTATTTTTCCAAAATGGAGTCTTCAAAATTAATTAATTATTCTGTAGATGTGCCGAAGCTGCCCCTATACTACAATAATTGGTTTTTTTTTTTTTTTTTTTTTTTTCAATTTTGTGGTGTTGAGTTTTTGATTTTGAAAATTTTGGCATATAAATTTATAAATTCATATTTTGATTAAAATTTCAAAATTTTCGACATACATTACTTTTTTTTTCCTGAAAAATCCGGCAAAACAAAAACTAATATAAATTTGTGCAAAGTCACCCAGGTACTACAATATTTTAGCCAAATCTGGCAATATTCGTAATATGAAAGTAACTTATCATATTGTATTGTGGCAATTTTTGGCAATTTGTCGGCAATTTAATTTAATTTAATTTAATTTTTTTTCCCCTTGTGGCTTTAAATAAAAACAGAGAATTTGAAACAGAATATTAATTTTTCAGAAATATTTTTCACATTTTACCGAAAAAAATTTAGCTTCACAAGCTTCACATGTCAATGGAAAATGGAGGTGAGAATAAAATCCCAAGTAAATATAGTGGTTTCAAGTTACAAGATAGCTTCAAAGTATATGGCTATTGGGCTTTTTGTTGGATTCAAAGATTTAGGTTTAAAAGGGGAAAATTTCACCTCCAAACTTCTTTCATTCTTGTTTCAATAGCTTTTGTATAGTAGTCCAAAGGTTGTTTGAGCTTTGATACTAGGGTGCAACTCATATAAGGAGGACATTCTAGGTTAAAATTTTTTGGTGTTAAGTGCATCAAATATGATATTGTTTGAGTGGGAATTATATGAGAGAAAAATTAAAAAATTTCACTTTTAATTCTTAACAATGTTCACATATTTAAGTTACCTTAATTTAATTTAATTTAATTTAATTATTTTTTTTGCATTGAATTTTGGTATCATGTATTTATTTGAACTTTTAATTTAAATTTAGTGAAGAGTGACATGAAGGATTCACGATTTATTTAAACATGCTCATATATACTAGGAAAACAACTATTGAACATTAAAAAAAAATAAAAATCATGAAAATGTCCTAATTTGTGAAAGTTGTCAAGAAAGAATCTTAAACATCATTCAAATTTTAACTCATGAATTCCTCAACCCTTTTATTGCAATATTTTCTTCCCTTTTCTCCAAAAATTTGAAGTCAAAATACAAAACATTTAAAATTATAAACCTCAATACAAACTTTTGAATTACAAATAATTAATTGAACTAAATAGACTAACAATTAATATTTATAAGTCCCTAGCACATCCTTGGGGGGCACACTTTAGTGTAAAGTTTGACATTTACATGTGTTAAACAACCATTTTGAAAGGTATTAGATAATTGTTCAACCTATTTTTTTAATCACCCTATTATTATCTATTTAAAAATATATACATATTAAAGTCACCATATATTAATTATTCATTATTTCAGATTATTATATACCTTATATAGAATAATTTAATTAATTATTTGAATACAAATTTATACCCTTTTTTAAACTAATTGACTTATAATTTTTACCTGACAACCAATATATTGCACTCTATATTTTTAGTCACATATTTTGTACTTTAAAAAAAAAAAACAAATATCCCCATGGGAGCACATTATGTATAACATATATATATTTTAAAATTTTAATAATTAAAATTAATGTGTGTATGAAAGATATGAATTTTATTTTGATTTTAAGAACAAACATGATTCTATTCTAACGAATTGAATTATAAGTTTTATTCAACAACTAGTATATGGGACCTTCTATTTTCTATTTATGTAGTTTTGAAATTCCAATTTAAGAGTTTTTTCCCTTAGTAGTTTAGATTACAATTTGAGAATGTGATATGCTTGGGCACATAATTTATAACCTATTGCTTCAAATGGGTTCATACCTAATGTTACATGTAAAATAATATGTGGATTTGATGAAATAGGAAATAGATAGTTTTACTTGTTTTGAAAATGGGTTGAATATTTTAAGCATGTGAGGAAGTTTGGAAACTAGTGTAGGAAATTTTGTGGTTTTTTTGAAGTCAATCAAGTTTATCCACTCAAAAAATAAATGGAAGTGTTGCATGCCACTTTAGGTAACAAGTGATAATTGTGCATGAGGAAAAGTTGATGACAAGGGAAAGCTTATTCAATTTACTACTAAAGATTGCATTTGCTTGGAGGATAAAGACCCATGAGTAACTTTGAATTTTGAAAATTCTTTTCGAATAATTTAACTTGAAGAATACTTTGAAAAACACTAGTGGGATGGAATTAATGGCAATATATAGTTACATGAGGTAGTTCTTAGGTGTCCAAGATGTTTGACTTGATGAATGAAATGACAAACATAAAACAATTAATCTTAAGCAAAACATTCACATCTATATAATGCAAGAGTGGAAAAAGATTCATACTTTGTTTCTTATGGAGATAATAATAACTATGGAGCAAAAGCATATTCAACGATTCATCTCATTTCTAACATTTTAATTTTTTGACAAATTATAGCAATTAGAAATGAGAGCTTGCCTAGGAGATAAATTTGTTTTGGAGCAAATGGGGGTAAGTAACTTGAACTTTGCATCACCCACCCATTTGACACATGTTTAGGCTAGAAGGGGTTTTCTTGAACAAACATTTGCAAATTCTTTTAAGTTCTCTCGTAGCCCAAAGAGGCATTTGGAGTTTCAAGCCTTTGGTTAATATTCAACTAGAGAGTACTAAACTTGGGACTTCCAACATAAATTGCACAAATGTGAGAACCAAGTAGTTAAAATACACAAAGGTTTGCAACAGTCTTTAGAAAAAAGCCTAGTAAGTACAGAGCCTCACATGATGATGAACCAATCTAGACTTTTGTATAATAGTATTTTCTCTTGCTGTTTTTGACGGAGGGGATGGATGTTTCCTTCAAGTTTGGGATCATGGGTTAGGTTTTGGATTGAAGAGGATGAATGATGATGATGAAGATGATGATGATGATGATGATCAAGGATGATTCATCCATCTATCCATCCATCATTTCTGTGAAGTCAGGGGGAAATTGATCAATCCAGAAGTCATCAGCTAGACTAGTGCATGATCAGCTGGCTCTCTCTCTCTCTCTCTCTCTGCACTACTAAATTCATGTATGAAATTTTTTAAATTGTTCAAGAACTGGGACTGATTTTCTTAAAAAGCTCTGGTAAGAACTGGAACCAGTGGTTCTCTTAAAAAAAGTGAGAACCACCCAAAACTGATACAAACATTTTTGTTTCAACAAGCTAAGAGGGTCGGGCTCCTTTACACTCTGGTAAGAACTGGAGGAGGAACCGACGGTTCTCTTGAAATTTTTTTTTGAGAACCGCCCAACATTGAACACCATGGGCATTACAATGTTGATTTCTCCACATGAACTAAAATTAAGTTTAATGCTAAAGGATGTGAATATCTGAGTGATATAATTCCTGATCATGGGTGGATGGATGGATGGATGGATGAATATATGGATGGATGAATGTGAAGATGGATGGATGGATGGATGTATAGATGACCACATTGAAAATTAAGCTGCTAGCTCTAAGTAATTAATCTGCTCATAATCTTGAAAAAAAATTTAGAAGCTGCTGGGGATTAGTTACACAAGTTAGAGTGATCAACAAGATGCATGCATGCATGATGATCAGCTGCTGCTTCTGGCAATTGTATGTCTATACTGTGCAGCTGCATGATGGCGGCTGCATGTCCTCTTGGATTGATCACCAGTTGCATGCATGAGCTCCAATGATCATGGTCCTGCTGCACGAGAGTCTGTGGACTCTTTTGTGTAGTAGCCAGATCTACTAGCAGGCTCTAGATGGGGAGGAGGTGGTGGTTGTGGTGGTGATGGTGATGGTGATGGTGGGGAGCGCAGTTTATCTTCTGGCCAGCTGCTCTTAAGCTTACTACTACTGTGCAATAATGTTCATGGAGTAAGCACTCTGGAATTAGCGCCACAACATTCAACAATTGTTGCAACTAATTACTTGCAAGCAAGCTGGTCAAAAGCTGATTGTAACGAAGAGTTTATGGAGATGATGCAGCTGGTGCATGCGTGCATGACTACTTGAACAAAGCTATATGATCCTGAAGCAGCTATATATGTTAGTGAACAGCAGTTTGCAAAAGATTTTTTAGACAACAAATATTTCACAGAGGATCGATCTAGTGCAATTTAGTTCTCAGATCATGGACACCCAAAGCAGGTCGATCAATGAAGGTCGGAACTAGCTGTTACCGCAGGCAGGTCAGTTGCCCCTTCTCAACTTCTCTAGGTCTAGTTACAAGACGAGAAGCTCGCGGGCACGTCTCTGATCTTTGTTCAGAAGACGACGTTGTTGATGATTGGACTCACGTGTAGTTAGCTTATAGCTTGTATTCCCGATGATCCCATGACGTTAACATGAGAGAGAATCAGCAAATTTGAAGCTAACATATACAAGATGAAGTTGTGGATCAGGAAGATGCAGCTGGGTCCCTGATGATCAGAGATCCATGCAGATGATTCTACATACCAGAAGCAGCTGGCGGTCGAGGAGGAGGAGGAGGAGGTCCTTGGCATGACCGAGGTCGAACCATATCCTCCAGAAGTCCTTGGTCGACTAGTGTGGCTCGTCGTCCCGGCCTGCGACTATATTCCTGACTACTACTCTTGTGCAAATCTTGCTCAGTAATGATCTGAGCTGCTGCGACTGCTCCTGATGCTGCGGATGCGGATGAGTCCCTATAAATGGTGTTCAACCGTGCAACAAGCTGCTGCTGGTGCTGACGATCGGCCGCCAGTTCGAGTAGCTCTCTTATGTCTTGTTGGGTTCTTGGCATACTCATCAGCAGCTTTGTGGAACCGTGAGACAATTCCGGATGCAGCTGATGTTGCTGAGCAGCAAGATCACCAACGATTGATGTGTTAGAAACACTTCCAGGGTTTGATCTAGCGCCCATCCCTTGACCGAATGTCGATGAGCTTTCTCCAGGCCGCAGCTCCTGGCAACCTGACTGGACTAGTCCCGGATACGTGACCATTTGCTGCTGGAGAGCCTGCTGCTGTTGCAGCAACAAGTTAGTGTTGAAACCTAGACCTGTAAATGTAGGTAGACCAGCTTGAGGGCTGCCAGCTTCGACTGTTGATGTGGATCCAGATGCTGGCGTTGCAGCTGCAGGTCCAGGTAACAATCGTCGTGGATGAGTCAGCTGCTGCTGATAATTCATATAAGCAGCTGCTGAAGAGGAAGCTGAAGAATCCACTACTGCTGGGGTTGCAGCTGATCTCATGTTCATCACATCGACCGCGTCTGGATCTGCATTCTGCATTTGTGTAGGCATTATGCCAGGCAAACCTGCAGCTGATGATGCTAATCTAGAAAGAAACTGATCCTGAGGATCATGAGTTCTACTAGAGCTTGCAGCGAATTGAAACGGCTCCTGTTTTACAGCGCCTACAAAAGTGTCTTGACCTGCTGCTGCTGCTGCAGCTCGTAACCCTAGTGCTAGACCTGCATTACTAAGGTGGAATGAAGGTTGAAGAAAGCTGCCAGGGAGTTGCTGCAGCGGCAACTGGCCGTGGCTTGCACTACAGCTGGTACGTCCTCCCTGCAGCTGCTGCAAGCTGCTGCCACTGATCATCATCTGCGTTGCAGCAGGGAGTCCGAAGAGCTGGTGCTGGTGGTGCCCATGACCCATTAATGCTGCAGACGCCCGCGCCGCCTCGCCGAAGTAAGCGTGCAGCAGAGAAGGGGAGCTGCGATTGAACCCCGGCGTATGATGCGCATGCGCACCTTCGTAGGTCGTGATCACTAAGCTTGAATCTTCACATGAGCGCTCCACTCTCTTCCTCACTGGACAATTGGGTGTCGTGCATCTGTAGTAGTTTCTGCACATGCATGACCACCGATGGATCATCAGATGCTAGCTGTAGGAGATATAGTTAGTCAAGATTGCGCAACAAAAGCTTCGCGAACAGAATCAACAACGTCAGGTAGCTGTAGGAGCTAGATCATGACCTCGTAACAAAAGCAATACCTGGGATGGGGACTGTTCTTGACGGCCTTCTGACCATACTTGCGCCACTTGAAGCCGTCGTCCATGATATCCACATCCGTTCTTGTCTTGATGGAGTAGCGAGGCTCGCGCACCCTCTTCATCCCGGCGCTTTTCTTTCGTGGTCTGTTTCTGGAGACAACACGCGCACTAACCACACACATTAACATCATCAGTAGATGCACATCCCTCCTCATCATCATCAGCAGCAGCAGATTCCCATCTTCAAGCACTAGAAGATGTTGCAGCTGCAGTCTTGATTGTGCAAGGACCATGCATGCAAGGAGAATGCAAGAACGAATTGGTGAAGGACGTGTATGAGCTGGAGCTTACAGACTGGGTTGCTTCTTGAGCTCGGCGGGTAGTCCGGCTTCCGACTTGGTAGTCCCTTCCGCAACTTCATCCTCCGGCGTCTTCCTCTTGGTTCCGCTTGCGCCCTCTTCCGCTGGATTTGCTGTCGACGTTTGGTGCAGCTCGCCGCGGCTGCTAGCACTGCGCGTCGACCTCTCTGCGTCGAGATCGTCCCCCTCCGTGCTCAATGAAATACCCGACGATAACGACGAGTTCGTGGTCGTCGTGTCTTGATTGATCGCGGATATCGTGCCTGCAGCAGATGCTGCACCTGCTGGAGGATCGATCTCAGCAGTTGATCTCATGGGCCCGCTAGGATCATCAGCTTCTGCATCTTTGACTGGTGGAATATAGCTAGTCATGTGCTGGGGCGGCATCGAGATCTTGGCCGACTGGAAGCTATAAGCGGGAAGTGACATTCTTCCCTGCTGGTGGTGGGGAAGCTGTTGAACCTGCTGCAGCATTGGGGGAGGAGTCTCATACAAAGGTTCGGACATGATCATCACCGCAGGAGTCGAGCTGGTTGTTGTTCCACGGGCTGCACCTTGATCTAGTGCAGGTGCCACCTCGAGCTCATGCGGCGTCCGCGATGCAGGGCGGCTCATCCTGAACCCCAATTGATGCGTGGCGAACTGTCGATCATGTGCTCGACTTCCTGCAAGCCGATCATCCTCAGGGCGATTCGAAAACCTAGAACTACTCATGTAACTCATCAGACCATCCGGTGCTCCATGAAGCAACTGGTCGGCGTGGCCGCCCGCACCGCGTTGCTGCTCGGCCGGCTGATCCTCTATCAACCAAGGAAACTGGGACGTGAGTGGGTCTCCAGAGGGGAAGTTCGAACTGGCCGCGGCCTGGGTATCGACGCGGGTGTAATTCATATGCTCTGATTCTTTTCCAACAAGCTCAGATTGCTTTCTGAACGTCGACATGACCACTCTTGCAGGATGGGAAGAACTAGGTGCGATAAAAGCCGGCCAAGGTTTAGTGGGACCACCGGACCCACTGCCTCCTCCTTGAGCAGGAGCTGTAACTGCTGCTGCGATATCGAAGCTCGTGCTTCCCGGCGGAGCTCGTTGAGCGTAAGAACTCATCATGGATCCAGCTGTTGCTGCTGCCATCATCGCAGAAGAAGCAGCTGTGTTATATGTAGCTGATGATGTCGGGGATTCCTGTTCACTTTGCAGCCTGCGAAGAATCTGGTCCAGGTAGCTCTCCCGCGAGTGGTGGCTACCAGCTGATCTTGCTTCTCCTTCTTCCGCCTGATCGATGTTCGGGGGCTGACCCGCCATGGCCACGACAAAATCACGGAAATCTACACATGAGTTGTGACCCAGAATCTAGACTAGTATGCAGTCGTATGCGAAGCAGCTCCGACCCAAATGCCATTCGCAACTGTTTCCGAGATCGCAAAAGCTCGCCTGAGGCCACCTGCTGCAGGGGCCCAGGTACTGGAGATTCTGCTGCCTGCAATATATCTTAGTGACCAGTTCACTGCTGCTGCTTCTAATCTGATGACGATCTCGGAAGCAGACTTGCACAACAAGTCGAAATTTGTACACCACCCTTGACAACAGTTCTGGACAGTTCTCACAATTTTCGGCCGTCGCGGGTATGATCAAGCTGGTTTCAAAGACCAGATCTGGAAGTGCTGGAAGCTGCTCAGATGATCATGAAAGTCTTCACAATGATCTGGATGAAAGTGCTTATAATTGTCGCTACAGCACCCGCACCCGCGTGTCGAAGCAGCTGCAAATTGTTCCTTGCTGCAAAATCTATAGTCTACTAAGATCAAGTGGTAATTGAAGCTGGATACCTGCTGCTGCTGGCCGTTTTCGTCCGTGTCCAAGCTGCTCATTTCCAGTTTCCCAGGATTCACTAATAATATTGCATAGTCCCTAGCTAGCTAGCTAGCTCTTTTGTTTGCGCGCCCTTGTTCATCTAGATACATGTCTAGAATATATTCTAGATCGATCTCCAACTCCTGCGATCGATATGCATATCATGTATCTGCGATCATCAGTTGCCTACTAGACAAGTCTGCATGTATGTACTCTAGACTAAGAAACAATTTCCAACAACCAAGAAAAGCTCGAGCTGTGATCCTTGACAACGAGAAAGAAGACAACTCCAGCTGCAAGTGCTATAGAAGAATATCGATCTGCTGCAACAGTTGCTGCTGCTGCTGCTGCTAGTGCACAGTACTAGCGCGCTACTAGAATCATATTCAGCAGGGGCCCTTTGAATGATGATAATAATGATGATGACTCTGTATGCCGTCTGTCCTACATGGTCCCTTGCAACAAGACTAGCATCTAATACATGAGCTGACTTCCTTCCGACAAACACCACTACAACGTCAACCCTAAGCTGCTGAGCGTGATCAGAGTACTGGGCCTTGTCACGTCGCCGCGTTAGTCACGTTTGTTTTGACGCTCCTGCAAATGATGAGGCTCATCTTGGGTTCGAACTGCCGTCGCCAAAAAAGACCCAAAAAAAAAACCAAAAAACCAAAAAACTTGTGCTGCAAGTCCAGAAGAAAGTTGCAGGGTTTGTCGACAATCGAAAGCGATGATCAGCAGCCTGAAGCTACTAGAAGCCAAAAGACGCCACCCGGAAAGATTATTCAGAGATGAGATCGAAGCCAGAGCAAAGCTTGTCGAGGACCCGGCACACCGGCAGTCTCTGCACTAACTAAAGGGCGGATCAGAGCTCGACATGTCGAGCTAGCTCGCTGGCTCGCTCGCTTTCGGCCGTAGACGGAAGGATGAAGAAGGAAAGAGCGCAAAAAAGGAAAGGGTCACAAAAGATAGGAAGGAGCAGTTTCTCGTCACTTTCGCAGCCTACAATTTGCCCACACTGCGATCACACTACAAACCCTCTCCTCCTTTCGGCGCAAAAAAATCCAATCCAATTCGATTCAATTCCATTCAATTCAATTCAATTCTGGTGCACAAGTACAAACTTTTGTTGCTTATTATTATAAAAAAAATTTCCTCCAAATCCTACCCAAAAGAGTTTTAAATAAGAAAATTAGTTAATCTTTCGCCAATAAATCAGTACCACTGAAAGAAATGGATGTTCATTGATTGTCAAAGCTCTGGGACTCTAGTGTACAATTTCTTTTGGGGTCAAAAAAGGGAAAGCTAGCTAGGTTACTAGCTATAGCCGCACCCGCCCACACTTTGCGGCTTTTTTTTGTTTTTGTTAATTGACTTTACATTCGTCAGGACCGACCGACCGACCGACCGACCTTCTCTCCTCGACGGATCATCGTCACTCATCAACTCAACTCAGGTTTGTTAAAAAACAATTCTCTATTTTCTTCTTAAATTATGTGTGTGTGTGTGTGTGTGTGTGGGCGTGCGTGCGTGTGTGCGCGTTTTTTTTTTTTTTTTCCTCGGATTTTCTCTGCTTTGTGGAGTGGGTCGTGGATTGTCCATCTTCTGAGCTTCTTCTTCTTCTTCTTCTGCTTCAATGGCCGGAAACGTTTTTTGCGCCGTCCAATGGCCGGAAACGTTTTTGCGCCGTCGTCGTAGACGAACCGATCACGCGTCGTCGTTGCTGTAGGCTCCTCCTCAGGATTGAATTTTTTGGTCACGAATTTCCGTCATTTTTTGGCACAAAAGTTATTTTTTCAAAAATTAAAGAAATTTACTAAAAAACGAAATCGCCAATTTTTGAACTCACAACAATTATTCAGCCTAAATATGAATGGGTCCTTAAGATTTTTTTACTTTCATATTTTGAATATAATCTTTAAATTTGGCTAAATAATACTTATGGATGATTGCCACTTTAGCAACATCACAAAATTGGATTTTATTATTATTTTGTTGTAGTGATCCTCAATGTTTCTTTTGTTTTTCAATTTTGCAGTCATCCTCCATTAGCTAATTTAGCCAGATCTGGCTATTACCAAAATATGAAACCCATTTGTGAACCTTGTATGACCTAGGCCTAGGAATTGTTTTAGCAAACATAGAAATACTAAGTTCATTTTATTCTTACACAAAAGCACAAGTAACATGTATGAAAAAGGGTGATGATGCCCATCACACATGAACCCAAACATGTGCATAAAAGAGCATGGTCATAATTCACATCATTTTCAATAAAAATAAAAACATGTTTGAGTCCAAGATGTGAATGTGTGAAAGTGTCACACATAAGTTACAAAAAATGTTTTAACTTTCAACAAATAGTTTCAATAAATAAATTTCTCTAACTACCAAAGTTGTAGGCTAGATAATTGGAAAATTGTAACCTCTAGGTGACAAAACAAATCCACCAAGTTGGAGTCATGGATGCCATAAGAAATGTTGGATGGCATAGTCAACTAGTTGCCTTCACATGTAGCCTTACTAAATGGACATTTGCAAATTAGTGGTGGGTGTGAAGTGCTTTTTCAAAATTCCAAATATTAACAAAAAAAACAAAGCAATCACACATTCAAGATCTTTCAAACGTTTGATGTTGCATTGAATTTAACTTGAGACGATTACATCAAAGACTTAAAGGATTTTGCAACCCAAACATCTTTGCATCCAACATGAAACCTACAAAAATAGACTAACATGCAGGTAAAGTTTTAGATTTGGCTTTTGGACATATAAACATGCATTGATATTCATCACACAAAGACTCACATTCAACATAGTTCAACTAGCTATATTCAATTTCACGTAAACATGCATTGGGCTTCACATTTCACACTTCCCTACATCAGACCTCTTATTTGAAATAAATCTTATCCTTGGAAAAAAAAAGCTGATTGGATTTACTTAAGGTATGAAACAATATTTTTTTGTGAACGCTTAATCATTTTTTAAAGATTATATAGTCTAGATGTGCAAGTTTTAGAAAATGGAAGGATTTGTACAAGTTCTTAATAAAAAAGTAGATTTATGTACCATTGGTATATATTATTTATTATTCATTTGAAACATCTTACAAGATTTGAACTTGTGACTTTCAACTTAGAAGGTTGTTGCTCTATCCAACTAAGCTAAGAATGCAATACAATATTAAACATTTTGCCAAAAAAAAAAGAATTTTGCTTCTTTTTTTTCTCTTGCTATCTTCATAGAACAATTAAGTGATAGATAATTATAGATATTTTAAAGCAAATATGCTTTAAAATGGCATATAATTGAAAAATTTTAAAAATAAATTATATATATATACGGTTAATTTATAATGGAAAGGGTTTAGAAACGAATATCAAAGACACTCGCACTAACCTTAAACTGATCCAAAAATAAAAAGGTGCCAAAGACATTTAAACGAACAAAAACATAACATTTCTTGTAAAAATGATAGATATTAATTAATTTGCAAAGCTTTTTATTTTCCTCTTCCTCAAATATTGTGCATTAAGCTTTACACAAACTTGCATCTCACTTCAACCACATCATCTTTTATAAACCTTAAATGGATCAATTATCTACACAATGGAAACCCCAACAGAAACACCCTTTTCAACATTGATTTGAAAAAATAATGACAACAAAGACACATATGCATAAATAGACATTAATAATTTGACACATATACAAATTGTCACAGATGCCAATGCCATAGAGTTCATTCATTTGAATGGTCATCTAGGTACCTAACATTTAGTTTCAATTTACTCCTAATTAACTTCCAATTAAATTTTAGGTCATTTCCACTTAATTCATAGTTCATTTCCAGTTGATTTTTAGTTATCTTTAGTTTAATTTTAATTATGTTATTGTTTAGTCCAAGTTAGTTACTAGTGAAATTTTAGTCAACTTCAAGTTAAAATCCCAATTAATTCATAGTTTATTTCCAATTAAGTTTGAATTAAGTTTTACATAATTCTTAATTAAGTTTTAATTGATTCGTAGTTAAATCATAATGAACTTTCAAATAAGTTTTAGTTAATTCATAGTTGACTTTCAATTAGGAAGGTTCTTAAAAAGTTTTTCTACATGATGCACACATAGAAACTTCCTTTAAAACTTCCTTGAGCTAGGTCCCCTAAAGGGTCAAATAAAAGTAGGACCCTTCATTTCTTTTAATTTGTTGAACATTAGCCTTAGGCACAATCTTGCACCATGGTTGTCATGTTCTTTGGTTGCATATGTTAACATCTCGTGTTCTTGTTTGTAATTCTTATGTTTTTTATTTTTCAATCACATAATCTTGTTTTGTTCCTTGTTTGAAAATTAGACTTAAACCTTCCTTTTAGCCTTTGTTTTTGTGGTTCTTCATGCCTTTGACGCAAACTTTTAAACTTCACATGCAACATTGACAACCCATAAATTTCAAAACAACATTACTAAGCCACATACCAGACAAGCTGACACTCGACACCACACATATCTTTACATTCTAACCTATTGTGAAACGTTGAAAAAATTCAATGTGCCTCATGTTTTTTAAAAAATTTGTTCATTGTTGAAGCATTTTTTCCATTAGGGTTAGTGTACTTACAACCAACATATCACAAAAACACAACACATAGTTGTAGCATTATGCACATTAAGGTTGGTTAAGGTACTTGCAACCAACAAATTTTTTAAATGCCTGATTAAAAACAAATGCAATTAGTTTATAATCAAATATTAACTTGGAACATAAAGAACCAAATAATTGGGTTAAACAATTTTGCATAGTAATGACATACGAAATACACATATTTTTCGAAGGTGCTCAAAAAGAAGTATTTTCAAATATTTTAAAATTTGAAAATGTGAATACGTGAAATACGTGAATACGATGAGCAAAATGTTAAGCAAGCTGAGCTTAAGTTCTGCCCAAACCCTTATTAACCAGCTTGAGCATAGGCATACCTTGAATAAAGTTGCACATTAGTTTTAAGGTCTAGTCCTTGTCGAGCTCGCAATTGGTTTAAAAAATGATCGAAAACATTTTACACAATTTTACACCTACTTCCGAAATAATGAACAAAGACAACGATGATCAAGTATTTTCAAGTATTTTTTAAAAAGCCCAAAAAAATGTATAATACGCGTATGTTTGAATCGAATTGAGAGTATGTCACTACTATGCAATTTTGCAAGCTAGAAAATACACCAAACACAAAATCCAAAATCTATTGAAGCACATACTTAAATTGCATCATTTACATTAGAATTGGTGTTATGGGGTAGATGGAAGTTATAGTGGCTCATTTTTTGTGTATTTATAAGCTTTCTACAAAATGTACTCGATTCAAATGCCACAAACGCATTATAAAATCATCAATATGGACTATAATCCAAGTTTTGCATCAACATTCAGATGCATTTTTTGTTATGATTTCATCTCAATATTTTTTATAAGGATTCAATATATGACACATGAGGGGAAAAAAAATATGGATTAAAAAAAACTACAACAAAAGCTTTAACCAAGAATTAATTATGAATTTTTGAATGAGCAAATTTTGTCATGGGCATGAAAACAACCAAAGTTATGGGATTTCCTAACCAAGGCAAGAACAAAGGTAGACTTAACCCTAAATCCAAATTGTGAAACAAGAAAGCAAGAACAATAACACGACACATGGAAAAAAATCCAATAAGATTTTATGTGAAGAAAGAAATAAAAACAAAACAATGTTATGACAAGAAAATGTACCCAAAACTAATGTTTAACAAATTAAAGGTAATGAAGATTTCTACTTCTATTTATAGCCATTGGGCACTTAGTTTAAGGAAACTTTTCAAAAAGATTTCAATCTACATATGTTCACCCATGTGCACCTATGGGTGAACTATGAATGAATTAAAATAAAAATAAAAGTGAATTAAAATTCAATTAAAATGAACTGAAAGTTAATTAATAGTGAATTAATACTTAATTAGAGGTGAACTAAAAAATAAACTAAAGGTTAATTAGAAGTGAACTAAAAGTTAACTAAAAATGAATTAAGAGTTAACTAAAAGTGATTAGAAGTGAATTAAAATATAATTGGAAACTAATTAAAAGTGAACTAAAACTAAATTACAAGTTAGGTACAAGCTCATTACAAGTTATGGATGAACATTCAAAGGAATGAACCCCATGGCATTGGCATCCATAACAATTTGAGCCTTATTTTGAAAAGTTTCAATTTTGATCATTTTTTGTTGGATTGATATTTTTTTCCCCTTAACATGTATTTTAAAATTATTTTAAATGGATATCCTTTCATATGGACTTTATTAATTAGTTAATCACCACATGGGGCTCATTCAACATTAGTTTTTAACGTTTTTTTCCAATCTAGCGTTGATTTTTCCATTTATATAAACTTTTGGGATTGAGACTTTTATTGTTTTTGAGCCATCATAGCTTGCATCTACCCTATGCATCATATGACAGTGTGGTTGTAACAATAGAAACTAAATCAAATAACAACCAATATCCTTGGGATTAATTCAAAACATTGGGCGACTATTGGGCTCAAAGTTTCATTTTGTTTTTTTTGGACATTGCCCATGTTTAAAATGTAAGAATCAAGGTCTATAATGTAATTTTTTGTTGTGAATACCATAATGTTATGGCATCTTTGGATTTTATAGGTTTTTTAAAAATATCATTTTGGACATGAAACAAATCTTGTAAGAATCTTTAATTTTCAAAGGCAAATAAATGCATTTCTACCATCTTTAGCCCATTCTTGTTTGCCTTTCCCACTTTTCTTCATCCATTGAATATGGTCTTTTAAAAAGAAGATTGTGAATCTTTATTGAAACCTCTTTCATTCCATTACACACTTTGAGATAATTAAATATTAATAGCATTTTCACATAGCCTACCCAAAGCAACTAGTAGAATAGGGTTGGGGTAAATCAAGTGGAACATAAGAATGATGCTAATTAAAGCTATGATGAGGATGTTCAAATTAACACCTTCACCTTTCACATACAATATATGACCTTGTCTAACAACTCATAACAAGCAAGCAAATCCCAAAGTTGAATAGCCATGGTAGTCACAAATGTATTTTAGACTTCAAAAATGCTCACAATGATATGACATGAGACCCATCTCTTGTTGATGTAATTAACAACCAATGTAAAAGTATCAAAACCTTTTTAAGACATCCACAAATCAAATGTACAAGTGATCGTATTAACTTCAACAACCAGGGCAAGAAGGACTGACATTCCTTGGTCTTGTAGATCATGTTAAGGATTACTTCATTACTGAATTGTGATCTACTTGAAAACATTAGCCACATTGCCAAAGGACACGACTTCTCAATCAAATCAAACTCAGTGGGCAATGACCTTTTTTAATGTATAACATCAAAATTACTCTAGAGTAGGGTTTAATTTTTTGTAAGGAATTCCAATGTTAAAAAATCAACAATGGAAGCATCAATTACTATTGCAATAACAACTTGTTGTGTATTACACAACTATAATTTCTTTTGGTTTTGTTGCAATTGGAGGAACTACTATTATTGTATTGCTTCTATTTCGGCTTGTAAAACCTCTTCAACCTAATCTTTGTCACTTGCCAATTCATTACTTGTTTTAGATGTAAGCCCACCACCACTCCTAACCCCACTTTCATTGATGCCAACAATGGCCACAAACATAGGAAAGCTTTCATTTTCTATCGTTCCACTCCAAATAAAATCTTGCTTTTCAGTCATTGAACATAAGCATTGACCACCTTCAAATCATAAACAAAACAAACATTCAAATGACGAAATACCAACAAATTAAAAAACTCTTGAAATCAATAATGCGGTAACAATAGAATCCGAAAAAGCAGACAAATATGAATTACCACCATAGAATGATTCTATTACACAAGCACCAAATTACCACCAATGACATTCCACTAATTTTAGGTTTTGTGTTTAGGATTGCGCCAACAATATTGCACAAGCACCAACAAAGTCCTCAAAAGCACTCACAACAAAATATTAGCTTGCGACTTGCAAGATTGAAAGCAAGAAAGCTAACCTTAATATGCAAGTGGTCATTGAACATCAACATCAAAGAGGAGAAGATGCAAAAATCTAATGTTCTTTCCCTTGCATTTTCACCTCCATGATAAGAGGCTTTTGCGTTTACACATCGACAAACACTCATTAACTCTAAAACCTCAAGCTATCATTTCTAAACCTTTGAAGTTTCTAAACCCTAAACGCAATGCCCTGCTGAAGTTGGTAGTATGAGATGCCCAGCCCATCAATGCATCTATGAACTTTGATTAGTAAGATGCAAACCAGAACCAAGTCTAATTTGCAAAACCAATACTGGCGTCCAGATTCCTGGAACTGTAACCAGAACTGAGACAATTCTCTCTCTCTCTCTCTCTATATATATATATATATTTGAAAGGGTACCAGAGGTTCTTCATAAGACTAAAGAACCATCCAACAACAACAACACTGGTATATATATTATTATACACTTGATAACTACTGAGAAGTATTGAGAAGCATGATGATGATGATGATCCACATCCCTTGGTGGATTGATTGATTGTTGCCAAATTGGGTAGCAATTCCAAGGAAGACAAAATGGGCATCATTGGGTAGCTAAAAAAAATTGAACAAAACAGCACAGCACATGAACCTCTCTCATCAACCCACTTTGTAATTTTTGTTTGTGTGTGGACAAGAAGCAAAACAAAGCAAAGGTACCACCTAGCCTACTAGATCATATCTGATGGATTCATATCTCTCTGTCTCTTTAGATATGCAAATTTGTGAAGAAGCTGAGATGGGCCTTCCTTCAGTGCACTATATAAAGGAAAAATTTGAGGGAGGGAACTTACAACATGGCTCTTCTTTGTTCCAGGTTTCCAAAGAAAGAAAGCAAGAAAGTGGGTATTTTTTGGGTGCTGACATGCCTAATTGCCTTTGAAAGCTACAAGCATTATTCAATGATCAAGTTTTGGCTGTAGGGTTGTGTCTTGGGATTTCTTTTCCTAATTTTCTTTCATAGCTCAGGTTATGGGTAGGGGAAAAAAAAAAAAAATTGGTTTAATTTTATGATATGAATTTTTTTTTACAATTTTTTTCCCCCAAAGAATTGGAAATTTTAGTTCAAATTTATACTAGAAAAAAAAAATTCCAAAAAATTCCCCAATTTTTGGGGTTTAAACATGGGTTGTTTGATTTATTTTGAATCCTCATGATTTTGTTTGAATGCACCATAAAAATCTTCAAACAACTCCTTGGCAGCCTGAAAATTACCCTAAACTTCCCCAAGTGGTTAGCTTGGAAAGCTTTGCAGTCACCTGCCTTGGTAAACCCCATGGCACTTGCATCAACTCTGGCTAGTCCTTTGGTGGACTTACCTTGTACCCAAGCTCACATTTTTTTTCCAACCACTTGAAACCCTATGGGAGTTTCATGGCCACCATTCATGGTTAGGAAAAAATCCCTTGGTTAACCCCTTGGACAATGAGAAGTTGAGATATTGACACACAATTGAGCACAATAGTTAGGTGACAAAGTACTATGGTCATGACCTTGTCAATTTAGTTGAAAAGTATTTTTCGATTGTAAATTACCAAACGGGTGGACATCATTTGTTGACATCATTTCATCCATCTTGATGAACTCAAGAGCTCAACTTACATTTTAAACTCCTTCAAAATAATGGATCATTTCATCCATATTGTTGAGTGGCAAATTGCAAAACATCCTATTGTAATGTGACATGTCACTATTTCATTCATCATGGGGAAGTTGGTGACTCAACTTACGTTTTGACTACTAAAAATCCAATCAATATGTCAAAATATCTCTTTGCATTGAAAACTAACCCAAACTATGCATGTCACATGTATGGTTGCCATAAAATATTCAAATGTGCATAATGAATTATTTGTTCTCACATGATATTCAAAATTCATTGCATGCATTATATGTTCCAAAATTCTATAGGTCTATTGGTGAACACAATAAAAAGATGAGTTCTAAAAAATAGTTGCAAACAAATTACAAGAGACTCAAAATAAAAGTCAAGTATTATTGCTTATTAGGATTATTTTTTTATAAATGTAATGATTACATGATTAAAATAATTCATATTTACAAAATGATTGCAAGTCGAGTTACAAAAACATCAACAAATACTTAAAGAGAATACACATAGTTAATGTTCAAGTATCCAAAATAGTGTGAACACATTTTGATGTCTTAACACACAAGCAACTTACATGAACTTCGAACTTTATATAGAAAACCAAATTATGTAATCACAACTCCACTCTTACATATTAAGACATTTTAATTAAGGTGGATCATATACATCATTTTTCACAAAGACATTGCCACATAAGGCCATTTCAACCCTAACCAAGTAATATATCTTTAGTTTTATTGGTGGAACATGGGAGCAATTAACAATTAAAAGTTAACCTATAATGTTCCTAGTTGCAATATAGTTAGAAAAAGGTCATAATTTTCTAATTAGAAAAACAATTGAGTTAAAATGGATAACAAGTTGAAACAAAGTCAATTCCCAATTATAAATATTAGAAGTAAAAGCCATGATTAGACAAGTAGATAGAAAGATAGATAAGAGTTAAAACATTTTGGCTACCACCACAATAATAAAAGTCATAACAAGTGTAAGGAAAGCTTGGTTTTCCTTGTTTTAATGTTAAAAATTGTAGTAATGTTGCAAGTTATTAAAATATCTTTACATAATGTCCCTTTGAATATATTATGGAAACATGTGGAGTAATTTAGATTGAATTTAATGTGTATATAATATTCAAAAATTACATTAAACATTAAAAGCAATGTTTTTTTTTTTTTTATTAAAAAAAAAGTTGAAATGTTTTCAAAATGACATAATCATTACAATGAGTATCCATATTTTTACATAAAAATATAATACATTACCAAAAAAAAAAGTGAATATTTTTTGTCATTATAAAAAATACGGATTTTTAGAATCCATCACAATAACATTAGAGGTGGAAGGTTTGTTCATGTTATCCCATTTGCAACTTATTGCAAATTTAGTTATGTTTAATTTGTTAAGGTATTGCCATGGTGAAATGAAGTTATGTGATTTAATCCTTATTCCATCATGCATGACATAATTACAATCATGAATGAATGTTGCTCATACCTTGCTTTCATAAAGGTTTTGCTTTGATGATGGAAGGTGATTTTCATTTCCTTTCCATAGTGTAATGAATCCCCAACACAAAATCAATCAAAAAAATATTTAAGATTAATATTATTAGTTATGATGAATCATTTGCTCAAGTATTATTCATTTCTATTTCCAAAAACAATGAAATTATAGGCCAATGAATTAATAGTGCTACATCTTGCTAATTATCATAAGGTTTGCCATAAAAATAATAATACCCCACCTCATTGGTTGTGATCCTTTACATAGATGTAATTAGATAATAAAAATGTTTAAAAAAATGCAATTTAAAACACAAAGAAGCCCTTAAAGACTGGATCTAAAAGGAGAAAAATTAACACAAATAAAAGGAAAAAAATAAGTTTGAGCCACAAAGAGAGGGTGAACATAAGGAAAAAGGATTCACTTTGTCAAAATTTATATTTTTAAAACAAATGTGCATCACGGTTAATTACCTTAGTTGAAATGTCAATTAATTTTTGACTATGCAAGTTGACACAATCATGACTAAAATTTTCAATTGTAATTCAAAATCTAAATTTATTGTCAACACATTATCATTGATATCACAAATTTCATTCAACCAATTTGGAACAATTTGTTCACCTTTCATCCATTTATATACATGGTTCACCAAATAATCAAGCGATTAACTTGTGTTACAACTATGTTATCACATATTCATGACATGGAATGAGGGCAACGACAGGATATGGCATGACAATGAACATTATCACATGATTGGCATTTCAATTATATTTGAACTAATTTTTTCTTAATTTTTTTATAACAATGAACCCTACATGGTGTTAAAAAAGGCCCTTTTTTCTCCTAGTGTAGGTTTTCAAGTTGATTAAGAAAAAAAGGTGTGACTTGACTATAGGTAAGCCTCCACTAAAAGGCCTAGCTAGGGTTTGTGCAAGGGCTTATGACTCTAAGTTTTCTAAGATGGGGAAGCATTTTTATTTTATTTTGTTGTTTCCAAGTTGCCCAAGCTAATTGTTAACCCAAGTTAGTTTTGTAATCAACCAAGGTGGACTCCTTCCTTCCTTCCTTCCTTCCTTCCTTTTGGGTGGGAATTGTATGAAACTTGCAATTTGTCAGTCAGCTGCCAAAAGATTGTTCATAATTTGATTGGTGGTGGTGTAGTAGTAGTAGTCATGTGGATCACAACTCCAAATGGGTTTTAGGGTTTGGCCCTCCTGCACAACACACATTTGTCCTGGCAAATCATACTTGTATCTAATAAGCCCCTTTGAGAGCTGACAAGTTGAAGGAGGGAGGGAAAGGAAGTGGGGACCCACAAAAAGAAGCTTCCTTTGTGCTGTTGTGGGAGATGGGTAGTCATATAATTTTGTTGTTTTGTTAGGGAAAGGGGAAGAGAAGAGAAGAGAAGAGAATAGAAGGGGATGTAGGTAGGTAGGTAGGTAGATAGGTAGGTAGCACTATTGTGCTTTGGGCTCCACTCACATTTACACTACTCAAATTTACACTTCAAAACAAAAAAAGTTCCAAAAAAATTCCCATTTTTTCTTGGGTCATAAAAGGGCTAATTTTCTTTTTTGGCAAATTTTTTTTTAAAAAATAATTAGTTGTATGTAGAATAAAGGAAGGATTTCCACCAAAATAATAATAAAAATAGAAAAATGACATGATACATAATTGAGCTTGTGAACATTTCTATATATATATTATTTGAAAAAATAGATAATTAATTAATTTTTTTGAAAAATAATAATAATCTAGGAAATTGTATTTGAATAGTACAAATATTTCAAGAGATTTGAAAACTTAGAGAAAAATATATATATACTTAAATAACTCCAAAATCTATTTACATGCTTGCTTTTGTGTAGCTACTAGCTTTTAGCATGGCTTTTGTGATCCATTAATCAGCTTGTTGTTTTGGTCTGTTGACTCTTTGAGAAGTGGGAACAACATCACTCATATCTTTACCCAAAAGCTCCAATTATTGTTGGAGCTCCAGATGACTTGCTTGAATGCTTGAGTGCTTGAGTGCTGTCACCCGTACCATAGGATACGGTTGACAGCACCAAGCTACCTTGTGGTGCTTGTGGAAGGAAGAAGAAGAAGGAGGAAGAAGAAGAAGAAGAAGAAAGAAGCTTCAGGACAAGCCCAGCCACTTCAGAGTTGTAGAAGAAAGAAGCTCTTCAAGTACAAGCCCATCCATCATCATCATCATCATCATCTGCTTTATGGAATCCTTCCTCCTCATGCTACTCGGGACATTGATGTCATGTCCTGGACAATGCCAGGCAAGCCCACTTTAGGGTTCATCACGAATGAATGAAGAAAGAGATTTCATGAAGAAGGAAGGGCTCAAATGGAAGAAGGGACTAAATGGTAAGGTCGCCTACCAAGCATAATTGATGGGTTAGTAGTAGTAGTACCTTCAACCCTTTTGCTCGGGCTATAATTTGCCTCCTTTTGAGGATCATGGTGGGTGGTGGTGGTGCATTTTAACAAAGGTAACAAGGGAGCCTTAGTAAAGGTTGTAAATTACACAAGGGCCATACCATGATATATGCATCATCATCATCATCATCATCATCATTATTATTATTAAAATTATTTTAAAATTATAATTAGTCTTGAGATTGCATTATTTGTAGTATACAATAACATAAGTAAAGTAACACTAGATAATTGTAATTTTACCAAGAATTGCACAATCAATTTTATTTATTTATTTATTTATTTTGAGATACCTGACAAATTATTTAGTATATATATATTTTTAGTTGAATGGTGTATCGAATCATTTGTCTCACTTTACCTACTTCTAGAGCTTTTAATTTTTGGTGGTTTAAGCTAGACTTCTTCTAAAATAATTAATTTTGTTGGATGTGTTTGAAGATTTTAAGCCTAGCTAGGTATTTTGTTCAACGGAATAACCCAAGGGACCAAACGCCTACCTTATGAACATGGAGTGATAACCATCCTTGAGACCAAGTTCACACTTCCAACACCTTCTTGTATTCAATTGTATTCTCACATAAATGGAAGTTGAAAATTTTGACTACACAATTACAACATCTTTTAAGAGTCAAAATTGGCTAATGGGTTTGGCTAATGTCACATTTTGGCTAATTTTGGCTAATGTGACTTATGTGATGAGGTCTCCTTATATACCTACCTATATGAGAATAAACTTTGCACATTCTAGAGAGAAGAGCTAGTACCAAACTACATCTATACTAAATCCACATACCTAGCCAAATTTTGTATGGAAGTGTCATGTTTTCTTTTCTCTTCCATAGCTTTGATGCCACCATCTTATGCTCCCTTCACTAGCATTGTTAAAGCCACCCTTTTAGTACTCTATATGTTGGTTCTATTTGCTAGTGTGTGGATTTAGGGTTTAGGGTTTAGGCCATGTTAAAGGCCATATTTTAAATTATTGAAAAAGGTATGGGTTGATGGTTTGTGAAATTTTCAATAAATTGTAAAGCCTCTTTTACACCCATTTTGACCATAACATTTTATGTTGGATCAATGCTCAATCATAACATTAATTTTATTATTCACGAATGTGGGGTGCCTATTTTTTTTAGTTGTATAAGTTTGTTTGTGGGGGGTGTGACAAATTGATTTTAAAAAAAAAAAAAAAAAGGTGATGGGCCATTTTGATTGGCCTATCACCAAAAATAATTTTCACACTATAGGACACTTCTAAAATAGAAGATTATGAAGTTTGTGGTCTCGTGATTTCCATTAGTAGTGTAGAATGTTGAATGTAGAATTATGTAACAGCTTGCAGAACACGTTGGGAACATCATTGGGGAATGGCGGAAGCCTAGTGGTAGCATGTTGGGAACACGTTGGGAACATCATTGGGGACCAATGGGAGCCTAGTGGTAGCATGTTGGGAACACACTCAGAACATGGCTAAATTAGAACATAATAAGAATTTCAATGTGCATCTGAAAATCCAAATTGGATTCAATCGTGTAATTAGAAACGATTTCACAAAAAATTTCCCTTTCCAAAAAAATTAATTGCAACTCAAAACAAGAAGAGAAAAATTGGGGGTTTTTTAATTTGTCACAAATAACTTTTTTTTTTCTATGGTTTTAATTCCAACTAAATCGGCATTTGAATTACTAGTACCATAATAGGTATTTTGGGTGGCCATAATAGGCATTTTAGTACCATAATAGAATAGCCAAGTTTGTGAGGACAAGTCAATATGTGGTTCCACCATTCCAAAATGGATGCCGAATATACAATCGCCAATTTTGACGAGTTTAGGGTCCATAAAAAATTTGTATGTGGTGGTATAAAATGTATTCAATTTTTAGGGGAACATACGATTAAATTTTATTGAAAAATTGGAAATGATCTACACTAATATCTAATGTTGATGATGGTATCAAATAGAGTGCAACAATAGAGAAAGGTTCGAGAATATTTCATTAGACCATTTGAAAAATGATTTGAAATTTCATAAATTAAAGAAAAATCAATATAAATAGTCAAAAATAACTATAGCTTTTATAGCCACATTGTGATATAGAAGGGTTAATTGTTTGAAAATTCTCAAGTAATAGGGTATTAAAATTACATAGAACTACCTTGTTTACCTTCAAATAAATACATTCATTGGTATCATTATTTATAGACTTATGCACCAAAGACACAACAAATATATTCTCATGATAGTTAAAAAAGGTTATGCTTGTTCCAAATTTTGATAGCTAATCATATTTAAAAATTTTACTATTAAATAATGGTCACAAATTTATTTTTGTGTAGCAACAAAATGACGCATGGGAAAAAAAGAAAAGAAAAATCATAATTCCCTTCAACATGTTTGTTCCACAAAGTCTTTTAATAAAATTTACTTCACATGAAATGGTGAGAGTCTGAGAAATTTTAGAAAAAAATTGTTTATGGCAAATTCAATGATTTAAGGAAAAGAAAATTCCCAAAATTCTCAAAAATTGCCAAACTTCTATAAATGCTTCAAAATAGATAGCCATATATATATATATATATATATATATATATATATAGACATTTAATTTAAATTTCTTTTCTTTTCATTTTATTATATTTTTAATAGCCAAATTTGGCTAAATTGACTTATGGATGATCCCCATCTCAACTATATCACAAAATTCACTTGTCATTTCTATCATTCATGACTATGGTGTTGAAAAATATAGCTCCAAAAAGACACATCCAAAAAAACACCATTCCATCCTATTCATAACAAATTTCAAACTTAGATCTATTTTGGTAGGATGAAATACTATGAGACTCACTTAAAATCATCTCCCCAAAAATAGCTCCAACATTATCATTCTCATTGTAATTTGTAATAATATTATTTAAAAAATAATTGCAAAAAATAATCCGAATGGCATCATATTTGGTTCATTAAAATAAAAAATAAACAAATTGGAACATCAAGTTTTGAATTAATCGCTTAAATGGCCCTTCATCTCATAAGACAACAATCTACATTTTGGAGATGGTCATTCATGAACTCCCTTATCTAACTCAAACGCTTGGATTCATGTTGTCGAAGTATTGAAAAAGTAGTAAGTTATTAATAAGGGCATCAATAAAAATATTAATAAATTTATTTATTGGATTTTCAAAAAAATTGCTGAAAATTAATTAAAGAATTTATTTTCATAATAGGTAGCATCTCCTAATAACCAGAAAAACCCTTATTGGGCAAATATTTGATTTGTCAAAATGTAATACCTTAGTACATGTATGTTTGGAATTTTCATTTCAATCCATAAACCCTAAACCCATTTATTGCACTTTATAACATTTCATATAATAGTACCCTTTTTTCATATAATGATTAAAGTAGTATTTGACAATTTGGATTAAAATTTGTGTAAAAAACTAACTAAATATGCTCTTACCCATATAAAAAAAAACACAAACATGAAACTCCCAAAAAGATTGGCACTTACTTCATGACTAGAACATCATACAAAGGGTGTCAAGGATTTAGGTCAAGGTAGCTACTAGGTATATATAACAAGGGCATTGGGATCAATCCACTTGAAGCTATAAAATAAAATTCAATTAGCCTTTGTTCCATTCTCTTAAGGTGGCAAAACCCAATCAAGGAGTGGTCAAGTGTTCTTCTTCTCTTTTTTTTGGTATCAAAAATTTGGCGAAGTTTGACAAAATTTTTTTTAGCAAAATTAGTCAAATTTACATTTTACAATTGAAAATTTCCAAAATTTTCCCAATTTCTTTTTTGAAAAATGGGGAAAAAAATGGTAGATAAGAAAACACTTGATCCATCACTTGAAATTTGATTTTGTTTTGTTCACTTACAATAAATCCACTTGAACTTGTGAATTAAACATCAAAATATCATTTTGTATTCTCACATTTGTACATGTATGGAACAATTGCTCTTGCTTAGTGGTGTGCAAGTGTTACCAAGGGGGTGCAAGTGCAAGAGTTTCATAACCAATGCAAAGGACAAGTGGGTGAGGATTTGTGCACCCAAAACCATGTTCTTCCTCCCTTCTTTCGGAGCAAAACATGGCATGAAGTTGATCGGTAGGTGCCAACAACCAATCCGGACTTTACATGCTTAAATACTCTAATGAGGTTAAAAAAGTATAAGGTAAAAAAACTTGCTCAAAGATAATTAATGTGAAAATTCAAAAATAGATTGAACTTCATTTTTTAATTTAAAAAATTAATACATCATAACTAAACTCACCTCAAAACAATTTCCTTACCTTTTGATAAAAACAAAACCTCAAAATTTATGTACAACAAGTTAGGTAAAAATAGGCTAATCCTCATATATGTTTTATCATACTCTTTGACCATGGGTATATACTTTGGTTAACGTCTTACCCACCCAACAATGGTTGAAAGTTGAAACTTCAATGTTTGCGCATGGCCTTTGTTTATACATGTGAACATCATGTGAATTACCCTAGCTCAATTCAAATATGTTTATACGCAAATTAAGTCAATTACATTTTTTTGTGTGTGAATATACTATGTATTATTGGCATGCTTGATACATATTCATCATGGTTGTAACATGAATATTTATCATTATGATGGAAAAATGTTGTTTGAATGAAAAAAAAAACTTCACATTGTAAGTTGATGAATGTCAATTGGTTGGCACACCAAAGTCTTTCATCCAATTTCAAATTTTCAATCGGGGAATGAATCTCTTGGGATGAATATATTTGGTTATTGTATCCAATTATCAATGGTGTTAAAATTGAATTGAACATTTAGTGGGAAGAGTATTTCATTAACTATGAATCATGAATGAAGCATGACCCACTCCATAAAACAAAATTTTGTGACCAAAGGAATAGGATTTTTTTAATTTACATGTATAGAACAACGCTTACTTACAAAGTGGAATTAAAACAAGAAACATTATAGCAAAAATAGCCCTTGTATAAGTGAATTCCACATTTTCACACCCAAACCAAATGTAATGTAAGGGTTTTATGAATTATAAAAAACCGATTTAAGACCAAATAAAACAAACCCATTTCTTCCAAAAAGAACAACCTTTTGGGTATAAAAGCTTATGAAATTGGGCAAATCTTCGAACTAGTTTTATTCGTTGCTAGCACACAATTCACATTTTTTTGTGTGACTAAAGGATATATAGTTAGCACTCTAATCGGGCATAGAGTTCCAACAGCATAACACAGAGTTGTTTTGCAAGGGCATTTATTAACATGGGATGTCGAGCATTTATCTAATAACTAATATGATCATGAATTCATGATAAAACTAGATTGTTCTTTGCTTTTGGTGTTAGGAATATGTCTTCTGTCAATTTCATATTTGCCATATCATGAAAATACATTATTGTATTATATTATATTATATTAGAGTTATCAATAAAAATAAGGAAAAAGAAAGCACTAGTACCCTGAGTTTGGTCATAAACAAGGTGAGATTTTTTTTTTAAAAACTTGCAAGAAAGTATATTACAAAGAAAGAGAGGGTGAAATTCAGAAAACTATCAATTTTGATGGTTTTCTGAGGTTCATCTTGTCTTTCTTTTTTCCCGAGCGCCTCCACTGCTGCCTCATATATTTTCACTGCTCCTACCTGTACAGGTACTACTATTATAGTTGCTCTCGAACCTTGTGCATTAAATGCTGAGTTTCAGTATTTCATACTGAGTTTTAGTAAAGTTTCATTACTTTACGGATGCCTCTGGAAGAGGGGTTAGGGGGTGAAAGGAGGCCCAAAAATAGGGTAAATTTTACAGATTTTTTAAAAATATTATTCTTTTGGTGGCTACTGATATCTTAAAGCAGCTTTTACACTCCAACACCCATTCATTAAAAATGCTTCTTTGCCAATCTTTTGGAAGTAGAGTGCTCTTTTGGGGACATAATTTTTGTGGCACCACCTCAATGTTTCAATTAATTCACATAAAGTTCCTCCCCCCCCCCCCCCACTTGTGAATCAGGAATGTGTTGTTGTTGGTCTTTTTGTTTTTGTTTTTTTTTCCAAGTCAATTAAGAATTATTACACTTCCCTTTTCACTTTCCCAACCAAAAACCCAAAGTGCCACAAGCACTCACTCCCATCACCACCCCTTTGAAGAATGTGACAACAACAAGAGCTAGTAGTGCAATAGACAAAAGTTTGGGAAGCTCGGACAAATACAACAAAAACTTTATTCTCATAGTTGACAATTTTTGAAAGTTTTGTTTTTGGGTGTCTAGGGCCGGTGCTTGTGAATGGATTTTAATGCATAGCAAAAGAGAAAAAGGGCGGCCAAGGACCATCTTTTCGGGTTCTCATTTACATATGAAATGAGGAGGGACCACCCACACGCACACACTATTGTGACCAACATGGAACCAAAATTTTAGGGCATGGATACATGGGACCCAAGAGCCAACTTTTCACTCAACACTTTGACCTAATGTCCTACAAAAGAGCCTCAAGTAATGACCACCTCTTCACCTTCTCCTTGAAACCCATTTGCATGTTTCACTCCGCAAAACCCCAAGAATTTCTTGGTCTAGGCATGATGGTTGGAGAATGAGGGGTTTATAAAATGGGCCCAAATCTCACAATTCTCGGTATGTCCGGGGGACCCGAGGTGATAAGTTACACATGGCCAAACTTACTTCTTTAAAGGTTGCTTTTTTCTTTAATCCTCAAAAGCTTTTCAAAATCAACTCATTTAATATCTCAAATTGAGCATAAAATTGCCTCAATTTTAGGATCCATGTTTGATCATTTTTTTTGAAATTCTCTTTTTAGGGTATTATAGCATCTTTGTTGGATTGCATTAAAATTCTCCTTTGAAGATTTTGAGGTATAATTTACACCTACCATTCAAAAGGGAGTCTAATTGACTACTTAGTTAAAAAGATCTTAAGATTCTAAGATTTGTTCTCAAAAAAATCGTAACTAATTGAAAATGTACCAACTTCTAAAAGGTTGCCTTTTTCCCTCCCATGATGCTTTTCAACACCAACCCATTAATATATCTATTTAAAATTCTCTTTTTAGGGTATTAAGATCTTTGTTGGATCACATTAAAATTCACATTAGAAAATTTTGGGTATTAGGCTACTACACCCATCATTTAAAAGGGAGTCTAATCACTATTTTAAAAAGGTCTTAAGATTTGTCTTTAAATATTCATAACTAATTGAAAATAAGTCCAAATATTTCACTTCAACTCTTAAAGTTCAATCAATAACCACAAACTAACACTCTAACCTTTCTATTTGTATTTTTCTCTCAAGTAAAAGTTTCTCTCATTCAAGGGTATTTATTAATGACAAATAAAAATAATGACATAATATTCTACCATAGCCCAAATATTTGATATAGAAGCCTCTAAAGCCCTTATGGGAAGGCTATCCATTATGCATTGTGAGGTCATGAGTTATTGTTCAAGGCTTCAAATGGAAAAGACGATGCAAAACTTGGGTCATTCAACATTCATCTTCATAACCAAGTACAAATCAAAGCTTTTTATTTCAAGGTGAACAATTCACTTTATTTTAAGTCTCTAGAATCTTGAGTCCTTGCTTGTCATTGTCTTGTTGTCATGTCTAACGGATTATAATTAATATAAGATGTATATATTAGAAAATTAAATAATAATAGGGTGATAAAAAAAGTCAACGAATAATTATCTAATACCCCCCTTTAAAATGGTTGTTTGACACATGTAAATCTCAACTTTACACTAAATGTCCTCATGGGTCATTAATTAGCATGAAATCTCATTATAAAAGTTATTCACAACATGAAATGCAAGTTTGTCTAGTTTGTCATTGTTTTCCATTTGTTGTCTCAAGGTTGGGTAATGATTGATTTTGAAAGCTTGAGAAATTTGTTCATGGTGCTTAAGGTTTGAGCACATGCATAAAAAAATGGAGTAATCTTTCAAATTGGGAAATTGTTGGATGAATGAATAATGTGTTATTAAGTCCATTAACGCTATTGTCAAAGCTATTAACTTTTTATTTATGAATTTAAATGAAGTGACAACATTGGACAATGTTTTTAAAATCTCTTCTCACTTTTATGTAGTTCAAGCTTGGAAATGCCTCCTACTTTTTGTTTATGGGGAATAGGTTGATGTGTAAGGGCCAATTGATAATGTGTTTCAACTAATGTTTAGAACTTTGTTGATGTTTCAAGGCATTGTGAGTGTTAAGGAATTACGAAGCAAGTTCATCGTGAATTCATCTCCATGGGTGCATCTATGGTAAAAATATGTTTTTAGGGTTCAAGAACTAATGTGACTATTTATTTAGATGAAGGAGATAATGGTTCCATTTGTGATGGAAGTGCACTACTTTACTCATTAGACAAACTTGGTAGCATTAGTCTTATCAAAACTTAGCTTGGTCACTCAGTTGGAAACCTACTGCAAACTACTTGTGCATTTTTCTCCAATTCATCTAAAAAATATTTGAATTTTAAAAACTATGTTGAGACCAAACTCCATTTGATTATGGCTCATGTGAAATCAAGTTGTGAAAAATTTGCCAAGGTTTTAGTCTATGAATTGTAAAATACATTCCCAAATGATGAATTATGTTAGCATTGGGTGTCATGCACTAATATGATTTTTTTTTTTTAAATTATGTTTACAACTAGAGTTATAGTCATATTGAATTAAATGACCATGGTCACTAAAGTCATGTTGCATAACTTGTTTAAACAACTCAACATGACATGGTGTCAAGTCTTGTCTAAAACAACTATGTGTAATGTCCACATGGATTTACACTTAAAATAAAAGCATGCAATCATTTTGGTCATTTAGGACACCTGTAATGATGTTGTAGTCATTTAAGACCAATCATTTGAGGGAATTGAACCCTCATCTCCATAGACACAAACCAATTCCCTAACCATCAATCAATAGTCCAACTTGCCATATATTATGTCATTGCATAAAAATGAACATGTGTATTTCAAATTTAAGCATTATCATATCAATATTTATTTATGAAATTTCATAATGAAATTAGTTCCACATTTCAATTGCATAATTATAATTTATTTCAGTAAATATTCTTAATTCAATATTCAAATTTAATATTTTAAATATGATTTCAATTATAAATGAATTATCATTTATAATTTCTGCCTCAATTTAATATTTCATAGTTTAAAAAAAAAAATTGGTCCATTCATTTGGATTTTAATAATTAATTAAACTAATTCAATTTTTTTGGGTTATAAATTAAAACTATGAATTAGATTTAATCCATATTTTTAATTCCATGCTTCTAAAAAATTTATAATTTTCACAATTTTGAATGTAAATATATTACATCAATTCAGAATATTTATTTCAACAATTTCATTGTAAACTTTTTAATTATAAACATACATGTAAATATCACATGATTTAATTTTAAAAAATAAATTTGATTATCACGTATTCAACCTTTATACATTTATGCATGCCATTTGTAAAAATAATCAACTAAGATATAACATTTATATAAATCCTTTTAAAAAAATTCCACTTGAACTTCATATATACATGTGTTTTCATGTAATGCATATGTGACTATTGCTATTACAAAATGACCTATGAAAAACTTTATGAATGTACATGTTAAATTATATTTCATGATGTATGGTGATACTTATTATCCACATTTTTTATATAATTTACAATATACAACTAAGATATGACCATTATTATGTGAATTTGATTACATATTTCCACCATGTGGTAAAATTATACATGTAAAATGTAAAATGATGGATATTAATTTTCACATCATATTTCAAATAATATTTCAATTTATTTAAGAGGTGGTTGCATAAGACACCAAATCATTATAATATCATATGCCATATCATAATGTCATATGTTACATAATTTTATAATTATTATTGTTGGTTAATCACTTTAACAAAGCTAATTCTTTAGTTTGAGTGTACATAAAATTGAATATATGCTCACGTTATGCTAAACATTCATTCCATTAATCTATTAGTTGTAATAATCACTAGATTGCAGCTACACATATTGCCAATAAACTAAATAGTTACAAGTATGGTTCATAGTTGTGTTTTTAGTTGTTGAGGACCACTAATTGTTTAAGAAATGGTTGCATAGGACATGAATTCTTCTAATAATGTACCCAAAATTTTGGGTTCAAACCTTTAATCATGTCAATGCATAAACATGGTAAAATAAACAATTTGTGTGCCTTCCCATACAAAATGCCAAGTAGCCATAAATCAACTTCAATGTCTTGAAAGTATAAATGTTATTTTATTCAATGATTAATATGGGGATAATCTTTTACATTCTTAAAATAAAATTGACTAACGACATTTTTAATGTGCATTCAAGTAATTTTTTTTAAATACATCTACTTGCAAAGATCTTGAGTTTTGCAAATTAATAAGTTGCAAGTAGATGAAGTATTGATTTTTCGTATTTTCAAATAATAGAATCATAAAAGATTATTGTTTACTTTCAAATCGTGCATATTTAATGTAAAAATAGCTTTGAACACTACATTGATTGGGTTAGTTTGAAAGCTATTTGTTCCTTAATACTTTTATGATACTAAAGTTTTTCAAATTTTATATTCAACTTACCACAAATTCAATACAAAGGTTTTTTAATCCATTTTTTTTGTGTTCATGTCAAAAAAATTATACTTGATTTTGGGTAGACAAAATTCTTGTTACTTTACCATGCTTGCTAGTGATGATTTTCATTCATGCTTGATTGTCATAAAAAATATCTATTGTAGCTTTCACAAGATCAAAAATGGGGTGCAAGTGAAAACTCTCCTTTATGGTCATCTTATAGATTTTGAAATGTTTTTTTAAAAGATGACTACGATTGGAGACAATGAAGCAATCTTGAAAGAGGTCTCTAATATGAACCCCATCACTCAATTGTGGGCCAAAATTGGTATATATGCCATCCTCAAGCACAAGCTTTTGAGATTTATAAAACTAGTTGAAATAACATGTGTCTTGGGATCTATGGAAGATGAATGTTGTTTTTCAATAGTGGTGTTCATAAAAAATAAGATTAGAAAACACTTGACTTGTCATTTGGATTTGTACACTTGATTCTATACAATTGCAAACTTCCCATTTGAAAAGGCCATCAACTTGCAAGCCAACACAAAATGATGATATTATGTTGATTCTTGGAACCATGTGCTTCTTTTTGAATGGCAATTGCATTTCATTTTTCAAGTCCTTAGTTGTGGCACCTTGCATTGTTCATAGTGCACAATGCACATTTGTACTAAATCTAGCTCATTTATCTGTTTTGAAACTCATGAATTGCTCATTGTTTTGTTTTGATGTCATGTATTCTTGGGACCTAAATCTTAAATTACCAACTCATTGCAAGTTTGTTGGTTAGTAAGGACTTAGGGTTGCAACATGTGGCATGGAGCAAGGATGGGGTTTGTGTTTATATCTTGTTATATTTCCATTTTGTTGTTCGTATCATGGTTGGGAGTTTTGTTGGGTATAGTTGTAGGAATATTGTTTTGCATTAGGTAAAGTCTCTTTTGAGGTTGGTCTTCAACTCCCCAAACAATGGTTTACTCAATTATGCATTGCATTAAACTTAGATTGTTTTGAACTTGAAATTTTTTAAGCTTAAACTTAAAAAGTTTAAAATGTGAAGTTAGTATGCAACCACTTTTGTCAACAAAGTGTAGATTTTTATCCTTCATGATGGCCTTGACAATGGACACCCACAAGAGGAAAACTTGACAATTGCTTCCTGTGGGCAAAGAGGGATTATCATTCAACATCTAATTTTCCCTAGTTAAGAGGTGAGTCCATATATTATACCCATGTATAGAATGCCATGGATAACCATAATGTGTGTAGATTTATATTGCATAATTATGCAAAACCCCATTTATCCTTCAATTTATAATTTTCATGGAATCTAGCTAATGAATGAATGCATGGGAATATAATTTCTTCTTTGTATTTAAATTTCAAAAGTACGTAATTTTGTATAGGAAATTTCTTTTCACTAAGCCATACAACAAAGGAGGTTTAGGGTTTTAGTGTGGGTGACAAAGAGAGAAAGACAAATTGATCTTTTGATGACAATTTGTCATCTAAACACGATTTAATGAATCACTTATAAATTAAGACTTTGAACGACATTGTTGTCCTAGTAGTAATGTGAACATAGCTTACGCCGAGTTTGGAGGGATTTTTTATGTCCTAGTATGAATGTAACTTATAAGGTGTTCGTCGGAGGGTGAGGCAAGAGGTTTAGGGTTTAGGTACCTACATGCAAAAAATGTACACAAAATGAGAGTTAAAAGTGTAGGTTGCGACACATTGCGACTTTGATGCACAAAATGTTGTGGGACCTTACAAGATGATGAGGAGGTCCTTAAGGACCAACCCTTTGAAGGGGGGGGGGGGGAGTACTATTTTTATAGTACCCATCCCTTGAAGAAGAAGCTTCACAATAGATGATAGGAATGGCCGTCCATCCATCTAACCTAACCGGAGTGAGTGTGCCCTAAATTTTGCCGAACTCTTGGCATCGTATTAGATCGTATTTTGCACTTCCTTACTACAAAGTTGTATCCCTTTTGTGGGCTACTAAGCACATAAATGCCGTGATCATTAGGACCGTGCCCATTAGGCCGTGCCCATTGGTATATAACACCGATTGATTGATTGTTGTTTCTCAATTACGTTTCGAGGCTTTGTCCATTGGTTTAGTGCACCTACCACAAGGACGGTGATAAAGTATGTCTAATGTGGGCGGGGTGGGGGGGGGGCTTACTTGGTTTTATTTTTTGGGGCCTTTTTCATGTTGTGCAATTATTATTATTATTATTTTAAAGGAGAAAAACGGGGTTTTTTTTATTAAAAAAATGTTTTAAAAACTCATTAAAAAAAAACCCCCCATTTTTCTCCTTTAAAATAATTATAATAATTGCACATGTGTTTTTTTAAAACCCTAAAATCATAATATCCCATCACCCCTTTTTGTCAATGGGAAAATACATTTTTAATAACATACATTTGTTTAACACTAGGAAATTTTTGCCAAGCTTTTTACAAGTGTTGATGGATTCGTGATCGGAAAACCGAGACCGAGAACCAAAACCAGCCCCAAAAATTCGGTTTCTACAGCTTTGTGTTCTTCATTTTTAAAAAAATATTTAATTTATTTTTTCTATTTAATTTTATATTTATATTTAATTTTTTCCTGACAAGGGTCACACATATATATTGTATTAAAATATATAGATTTAAAAGATTAGATATATAGTATTAAAAATAATAAGTACCAAGTTTTAAAGCAACTTACAACTCGGAATTGTATAAGTATGGAGCTTTAGAACTATTTCAAATGAATGAATTTTTGCTACTTGTAAAGTTTAACCTACCTACTTGTCAAATTTTCAACCAAAAAAAAATCGGCTTTTCCCAAATAGGGACCCAATTTTCTCATTTGCTAGAGAACGTGCACTCTAATGGCCTCACCCTAGTCACCGACTTAGGAGTCACTAGAGCACATTTCCTAGTGTAGAGCTTCGCACATAAGTCATAAAGTAGCATACATAGGTTATTATGTAACATAGAAAAAGCAAGAAATGGGAGAATCCATGCTATTATGTAGATAAACGTGTGTTGAAGTTGTCCCTATATTAAACAATCCCACATTATATAATTGCTAATGTTTATGTAAAATAAAGATGCAAAAAAAAAAAAAAAAAATCACCATTAAGCTAAGTTGATCGACTTTAATACTAATGTAACACGATAATTAGATTATTTGCACATTTTCAATATTCGATTCTAAACGTCATAAATGCTCATAAACGATAAAACAAAATTGTCGAATGTAGTTCACAACATAGCGAACAAGCACTAGTTAACTATTTGATAAACATGTGTTGAAGGTGCCCGTACTATTATGGTATTGAGTGTTATTGGCTCCTCAAATCTCTTGCCAAAATACACAAACTTATTACATTAGAGTTATGCATAAAGTAAAGAAAAACACAGCACCAGAACCCTGAGTTTGGTCATACACAAGGTGAGATTCAAAAAAAAAACCTGCAAAATAGTACATTAGCATTCAAGGGGGAATGAAAGTCAGAAAAAAATCAATTTTGGTGGTAAACTGAGGTTTCATCCTGTCTTTCCTTTTTCCTGAGCGCCTCCAATCAATTTTGGTGGTAAACTGAGGTTTCATCCTGTCTTTCCTTTTTCCTGAGCGCCTCCATTGCTTGCTGCTACATATATATATTTTCACTGCTCCTAACTGTACAACTATAATCGTTAAGTCTCGAAGCGCGTGCACTAAATGCTGAGTTTGAACATTTCGTACTGAGTTGCCAGCATTTCATGCTGCTGAGATTCAATCAAATCTCTTTACTTTGGAGATACCATTGAAACAGGATATAGGGAGTGAAACGAGGCCCAAAGACAGGGTGAAGACAGGGTGACTTTGGGGATAATTCTATTATATAAAACCAAAATCCACAGCAAGAAATTATTTGGAGTTTCAAAACTGAAGCACCACAAAAGAGAAACATGAGAGAATCAATTAGTCAACTGAAATCACCTTGAAGGGTGCTGACAAAGTGGGGGAGAGATGATATGAGAATATATTGTGACAATTTCATGCTCAACCATGAGAGACAAAACAACAAAAGACTTACCATGCAAATCTTGGAACCACTTGTTGTGCTTGCAAAATTTGATGATGTCAACTCTTTGCAACTCACTTGTACGTAGTCAAGGTATCATTAAAGTAGTCCCTAGTTTATCTCTAGTTGAATCCTTTTAATTTTAGTTTCATCCTCGCTTTTCGGGTATCCTAAAAATCACCTCAATTGGGGATCGAAATCCCAAACTAGGGATCAAATAGGTATTAATTTTTTAAATTTTAGAAAGGGACCTAAGCAATACCCTAATTGGGTTATGGGCTCATGGGTTAAGAGTTGTTTTGTGTATAACATTTGGATTTTTGGGGTCACTTGTCGATTGCTTGTTTTTAGGGTTTGGGGTGAAGGATTAATTTTGAATTGGTGGTGTTTAATTTTTTTTAGTTGTTTTTTTTTAGGTTTTGGGTTTTCAGGTTTAATTTTCAATTCTTATGTTAAGGTATGGTTTTTTTTTTCAAAATTTTTTTTAAGATTTTTAATTTTAAGGTTTAAGTTTTTTTTCTTCTTTAAAGCTTGGGTTTTAAGAGTAATTTTTCATTTTGTCTTTTCAAGTTTGGGTTTTAGGGATTACTTTTGAGTTTTCTTTTTAAGGTTCTGGTTTTAGGAATGTCTTTTCAAAATTTTCTTATAGTTTGGGTTTTAAGAATTTGTTTTCATTTTTTGAAATTTTATTTTTAATTATTTTTAATTATTTAATTATTTTTGAGTTTACACCATAGGGTTGTTTAGAAATTGTTATTTTGTAGTGTTTATGTTTTAAGGTTTATTTTTTAGTTTTAATTTTTTTGGGTTTTGGGTTTTTTGGTTTTAAAAAAAATTGGGTTTAAATGTTGGTGAGTTATGTTAGTACTATAACTTTATAAAAGTTTAAGTGGGAAAATGGATTGTGGGGATTACAACAAGAATACCCACTTCCAAAGTTTGTATTTTTTTTTCTTCTCAAATTTTGTTTTTCAACTAAGAGCTTTAGCTCATCATCAAACTTTGATG
>OY987288.1:13400354-13516816 GCA_963920785.1 Sphagnum contortum
TGTTACACTTAAATTTTTATAGATGTCTTTTTCCTCAAGTTGAAAATTTAAATCTAGCCACAAATTTGGAAAATTATTGTTTTATGTCACGTTAATAACATGTAAGTGCACACCACTCTACAAAAAATTGGATTGCAACACAAGAAGTGAGCCACCTTACCTTGCAACCACCCCAATGGAGGATTGTAGTTTCATAACTAAAAAACTTCTTGCCTTTCAAATTGAACCTTCTTGTGCATTGCTATGGATATAATGCTTTTAAATTGTTGCTCCAACATTTTTATTTTTAACATAGGCTTTTCCAAAGGAATAAAGCTTGAATGTAGTCTTATAGAAAAACCAAGAAAGGCATTAACTATATTTAGGTCAACAAAATTTAAGGTAAGAAATGAAACATGTGGAATTTAAATAATAGTTTGTTGCCTTTTAAGTACATTGCAACTAGCACGCCCATCCATGGTTTTAAGATGGGCTAAAATCTCTTCACATTACAAAATTGCATTTTCACCAACTTTTGCACTTGAAGTGAATCATGTCTTCAAGTCTTTCAATGTGTTAATGAAACATGTCACATTTAGTTAGTCCTTGAATGTTCTCAACAAATCTAGAATTTGAATAGTGTTCTTGAAATGTGATGTAAATTGCTTTTCATGTGACACTTAGTTGAATGACCTATTGCTTGCCTTGAATATAAATAACAAAGTGATGGTTGTAAGTAACTACCATAATGCTCAAATGGATTTATTTCACCATTTGCCTTAAACCTTTCTAGGTAGGTGGTGTTTTTACATTTTTCTTAATTAGCATTTTGAGTGCCACCTCTTTTTATTCAATTTTACAATATGCGAAAAAGTCTCAAAGGTTTATGTTGGATCCTTCCATTTTTACGAAAGATCATGAACAAATGTGCATTAGATTTCAAATTCACATTTTGTCACATTGGAATAAAGTCCCAAGAGTCACTAGATTACCAAATGTTTCAATGTCACATTTATGTCACCTCTTCTCACACTCAATTGTTCTGGACTTCTCCCAATTAAGACTACCCAGATGACAAGAGAAAGACAACTATGACAAGATGAAATTGACCAAGCCATAAAATTAGTGCAAATCTGAGTTTAAGGGCCCAAAACTTGTGTAGTAAACTACAAGCCCCTAGTTTGGGATTTCATCCCCGAAGTTTGTCAATGGGGGTTCATTCCCTAGTGCAGGCCACTTTCCAGAGAAGTTTAGTATATACATGATATAATTGCAAGAAAAATTGAAAGAAATAGTTATACACCCAACCCACCACCGGAGATGATGAATTGCAAGTTTTCTGGATGAAAGGTTTTATCAAGCAGGATTCAGATTGTCAAAGAAAATGTTGTGAAAAGGGTTTAGGGCGTGATCACGATGATATGACAATTTTTCCACTAAGAAGTAGTGCACAAAGGAATCACAGAAACACCCAGATCTGACTTGCAAAAAACTGTACAAGCTTTGGCACAAGAGAAAGGAAAACATTTTAGGTGCAAACAAACAGCAGGTTGTATTAAGTAGGTAGGTGTATAACTTCTGCAATCAAAGGGCAAAACCTCAAATTCATGGGCTTCAAGTTGAGAGGTACCTACCCTTGTTGGGCAGGTAGCTGGTTTGGCAGGTTAGAACTGCCAGTTTAGGTTAGTAGGAACTAAACTAGAACTGCCAGTTTAGGTTAGTAGGAACTAAACTAGAACTGGGTCTGATTTTTGAACTAGCTCAGGAACTGGAATGAGAACCAGAATTCCTCTTTTCGTGAAGAACTGAACCTAGAATTGCAGGCTACCCAAAAGTTAACCACCAGTTCCAGTTCAAATTTATACATAATCAGGTCTGATTTTCAGAACCAGGAGCAGAACTGGAATCAAAATCTATTCTTCAGAAGAACTGGACCTGGTACTGTATTCCCAATTCCATTTCCATGTGGAATTGGAACTGTTCTGATTTAGTTTTTAGAACCAGTGGTTGTTCATAAAAGTAGAGTAAAGAACTGCCCCAAAACTGGTACCTACCTCTCTGCGGCTTGGAACAAGCTGTGCTTCACAAGGCAGAGAGTACAGTCCTTCACCCACCCATGCTCCAAATGCAACAGCATAGGTGTCAGCAGAGATGCTCATCTTCTCTCTCAAGGGAGGTGGGGGAGTGGGGGACACTGTCCCATGAGGTAGATATTCTACTCCTCAGATCGTGTGCCTGTAAATCGGCGCAAATTTCCATTTTGAGTTGACCTGAAACAACACTGACCCACCATTGCAGATGCTATGACCAAACAAAATATGTGAGGATCTGCAAAGGAATTTTGTGAAATTTTAATTACCTTGAATTGTCAGTAACTGATTCAAAGCTGTTAACTCCAATTCTCCGTTCTTTGTTTAAGCCAGAGGAGGGCAACAATTTTGAAGAAACAATTATAGAGTCATGAAGAAACAGTAGAAATTCCCCTCCTGATGATTTCAATACTGATTTTGAACTCTGAAATAAACAAGAATCAAACAGCAGAACCAACTAATTCTTAAACCTCATACTGCTGTTAACAAATCAAACATTGGGTTCTGAACATCATTCTACAACAGCATTCATTTCACAAGAGAAAACAAGCACCAAAAAGAAGCATAATCCTGCCATCATTCATTAGTGTTCATGGGTCATTGTCCACCATCAAATACCTGACAGCAGACCATGGATGATTCAAAGAGTTTCTTCAAGCTTTGACTATCTGTATGCACTCCAAAGACATAGTACCTATCCTACTCTTGTCTTAGGAAAGAAGAATCAGTGTACTTTACATCTTACAAATGCACAACTATGCAAACTTGCCAAAACTTGGTAACAGAGACCAAAATAATCTCTTATCAGTTGACTACCAACTCCATCACCATCTGATTTATCATCACAGAAAAGCACTGGATATGGGGTCATGTATTTCAGTCACAGTCGGGAAAATTATGAGAATGAGAAAGAAAGAAAGAAGCACATAGAGTTCAGCATTAGGAGCTTTGGATTGCATACAAATTCAACCTGTGAACCATAAGAAGATGCAAGTCTAAGATCACAAGACTCAAAGTGTGTGCCATATAGCCTAGCCCTATCAATCAACTGCTGGTGGCTAAAATGAAACCAGGGGAGAGTGGGGGCAGAGGCTAGGGGGGATGGGACTGATCCACCACAAAAGAATTGATTTCTCATGAATCCTTCTTTTCTGAATCTGTATCCTTCCGAAACAGAACTGCTGTGTCATCTGCACCATCACAATGCAAGGGTTTAAGAACCAACAAACGGATTCTTCTACAATCAAAAACCTAATCATCATTTTGGAAGAAGGTATCCACCAGAAGATATAACTCTGCTCCAATGCTTCAGAATGAATACTTCGGGGGATTACCAAAAGAAACCCTAAAGCCCTAAACCGCTTACTATAAAAAATCAAATGCAAGAAATCACTCTTCTCATGTTCAATCCCTTGGAAACCATCTCTGTTTTTTTTTAACCAGAACAACTTGGGGTGACAAGATGAGATTTGAGAAGAACCGAAAACTGACTTGCAACTTGGATGTTGATCCACTGCTCCACAAGCATGCCCGCTCCCACACCCGCTGCTGTCAGAAACGCGTACAGTGCAATTGTCTTGGGAATAGACCTTCTTGGCAAAATGTAGAACTCAGGGACCATTCTTATTTTGGTGGGATTCTTCTTCACCGCCCCTTCAGCTCCTTTCTTCTTCAACACTGACTCCTTTTCTTCTGGAAGCGCCCATATATCCTCCCCATCTTTCTCCATACCTACCACCTTGAACTCTCGAGAGCTCGACACTCAAAATCTATTCTTCTCTCACCGGAACAAGAAAAGTGAAAGATCACGGGCAAGAACTTTATCCACAATGATGCTCCTAACCACGCTCCTCCCCCTCTTCTTTGCGTTTTCGACTGTGTTCCTCATACTCCATTTACTCCAAAACCTTCAATTCAAACAACTTCCTGTTGAGACCCCAAAAAAGAGCCAGTGATTTTATCAAGCCCAGCGTACGCAACCGAACCAGGAGCAATCGACTCTTCAAGCAAACGCGAATAGATCGCGGAGAAATCGATTCCCGGGAGAAATGCTTCCCCAAGACACACGAGGGAACGAGAGAACGCTCTTCCGTTTTTCGAGAACTTCCAATTTGCCCTAATTCGACGTCCCAATATATTGGGACCTCATACAAGGGTCCGATTCCCAGATGTCAATAAACCAGGACCTGAAATGAGGGTCGCCTCCGCAAGAGATGCGAGAACTCGACGACACTCGCACGCTTTCAAGGGTTTTCACAAGAGTTGGGCGGTTCTTGACGTTTATGGAGAACCTCCGGTTCTCGTTTCAGCACAAACGAAATGAAACCTCAGGTCAAGTGTTTTTTAAAGAGTTTACAATCAAACATGGCATTAGAATGTTAGGGTTAGAAAGAGCATTCAAAACAATGGTTGAGAATCAAGAATTACATCATGTACACGATGAAGGCAATTAGGTGTTTGATGTGTTCTGCTTGTGAATGTAATCTTGTAGCTTATGCACACATTCACTAGTATGGTGTGGTGATTGTGTCTTCTCCAAATAGTTGGTGGTTGTCTGTTTTGCTTTTATGTGTGCAAAGTGTTTACATTCAAGGAGGTAGTGGACTTGTGGGTGCATGGTTTGTTTGTTTTGTTGGTAAGTTCATATGCTTATCTTCTTTGTGACACTTGCTCTTCAAGACAAATTGAGCAGCTTTGCAATTGGTTGGTTCAATGGATTCTGTGATGATGGGAAAATGCTGCAAGCTCGGACTATAATGAATGGAAGTCTGCTTGGATTGAGGACCTCAATCATATTCAAGAAAAGCTAAGTTTTCTTTTGGTGATTTGAGTGCAGAAATGTTGAAGTTCAGTGTGACTAGTTCAGGGTATTTTTTATTCTTTGTGTAGTTGGGGAAGAATGCCCCACAGCTGATTTCATTCTTCTTTTCTGGAACCTTTTTATTCTACTGTGCTATGAGCTTTAGGATGGAAAATCCAGGATTAGAGGTATTCTGTAGGGACCAATGCAAGGCATACGATGAAAGAATGAAGCTAAGGGTTTTATGAGTATGATGTTCAATTGAGTGGCATGATCAATTGTGTGTTTTGGGCTTTTGAAAATTTCTGAGAGGAAACAATCAGGTCATTTATGTTTGGAAGAGAGCACCTACATTGTTGTGGGAAAGAGAGAGACAGAGAGATGGGAAGAACAAAATGGGATGAACTGTCACATAAAATACCAGTTGGGTCTTGAGAGGGAAACTGGAGAGTTTTGATTCCTTGAGCTCCATGAGATATAATTGTTTTTGGTATCTAAGTTGTAAGGTAGCAATGTAGATAGCTTCTGCATTTGGAAAACCCCATTTGTCCAATGGATGTTCCAGTAAACAAATTCTTGTTTATGGATTGTGTCATGGTGTTTATGATCCAATCAACCCTGGCTTTTGGCTACAATGGAACTATATCAAAACGCGTTGATTGCTTATGGGACCCTCAAACCCTAAACCTATCATCACATTATACATGTTTATAGTTTGGGTGAGGATGAGTTAGGCTATTGGATGTGACATTTAGAATAGAATTGCAAAGGCTATAATGAATGTAAGTACTCAGAAAAAATTCTCCTTGTGGTTTTAGGTGGCTCACTATATCTGCGAAAATCACTACTAAAAAGGCAGAGGGTTCAGAGAATCCTCATCTATCTTGCTCAAGAAAAAGGGATGTTGTGTGGCATTTTTATCACAAAAAGTAATGCTAATTTGGTACTTGAGGGGGCAGCTATCTAGTTGATGCCATCCAGCCTGACTATATATAGATGATAGCATTAGATATTGCACATTAAAATGCTGTTCTTCTGCAAACTTAATAGTGTCTAAGCAACACATCAAACCTCCCTGCCAATTCATATTTCAGAACTGGGACCTTGCTATTCTCTGACTTCATGACCCAACTTTTGGACAGCAGATTGGAAGGATAATAAATGTGCAGTGTGAAAACTGTCAAGAGTTTCATGATTAGAATAAGTACTAGATGTATGAGAAACAACACAAACTCCAATGGAAGACATCAGTCTTCTCTTTGCAGCAATAGTATGTAGTGGATAAAGCCACTATACTGGAGAATGAAAACACAACTGCAGAGGCAATATACTGCCTCAACTGTGTCTTGTTGTATTTTTGCAACAAATCAAGACTGCCAAGAAAAAACAAGAACAAGCTCAGAATGTGAACATGCAGGACCCTAGGTTTCAAATTCAGAGAAACATGTCCCAGAGCTCACAGATGGAACAGGAAATCAGCAGAAAAATCAAAAACATTCAGATGAAGAAAGAAAACATTCAAGGAATGTAATAAGTGGCAAATCCCAGCTTAGAGCTTACCTTGTTTGCAATGTTGCTGGAAAGCCAGTCAAGACCTTCATACAAGCCCTCACCTGAGGTAGCACACGTACTCTGGATATACCTGTTGTAATTCCACCAAAACATCTACCTGAGATTTGCATTTCTCAATCACAGATTACTTCTTCACATTCTGCTCACACACAACCAAAGTGTTTGGTGCTACAAAGTTGGCAGGACTGACAAGGCACATTTTCTAGGGCCAGAGTTCATATCTGTGATATTGCAGAGAAAACTCCACAAAAACACATAGAAGAACCATTATGTCAGTCCCCACTGAACCAAAATTTTGTAAAAAACAAGAATGTTTGGTCAGAACCTTGTGAATCTCATTCACAGAATACAGACCATTGCTGACATCATGAATAGTAGTTACTAGCTGCCATTACTCCCCATTGACTTCATCAGCTCAGGACCAAAATCATCACTGACATGTCTAGAATTGAAGGTGACTAATTTGACAGAAGGGAATTTACCAGTGACGTTGGCGTAATGAGTGCAACCCAAGTTTGTCAGTGATCTCTGCAGCATTCATGGCATTTGGCAGATCCTGTTTGTTGGCGAACACAAGGAGGACTGCATCGCGCAGCTCATCCTACAAACAGATCATTCTGGTTATGGACCCATCAACTGATTGAAACAAACCAATGCTGAGGCACAGAAATTAAGTTCAAATGACTACACACAATAACCAATGTTGCAACATCAGGCCATTCATCCCACACAATCATGGACTCTCACCTCACCCAACATACGGTGGAGCTCATCTCTTGCCTCCACAACCCGATCTCTATCATTGCTATCCACCACAAAGATTAGCCCTTGAGTGTTCTGAAAGTAGTGTCGCCACAATGGCCGAATCTGTAACAATCCATGATAACAATATCAGTACCCTTTCCATGCACATCATCTACACTTTCAAAATGTTGTCTGTCTGAACATTCACTATACTTTGAATGGTGACAGTGACCTATGCACATAAACAATCATATACTTTGCATATTGCCCTGCAACCTAAGACTGGACTCTGAAAAAACAAAATGGTCCTGTTGAATGGCAACCTCAACATTCAGTGACACTCACATGCAGAAGCAGAAAGTGTTTGCTACAGACCAGAGAGAAAGCTGTGTGTGACAAGGAAAGGCTAACAGTGTAAGTACCTTGTCCTGACCTCCCACATCCCAGACTGTGAAGCTGATGTTCTTGTACTCAACTGTCTCCACATTGAACCCTGCAAACTTTCCAGAAGCACTAGGTCAATGCTAGGTTTCCCAGTATTTCTAGTGGCCAATATCAAATTACTGCAGTCCAGCAAGGGACAGCCAAAACCAACCAAGCAGATGCTTGTGCTGTGCAAACAAAGGGACAAGCACAGAGGCTGTTAACATGATGAAAGTATAGTCATCCGACCAAGAGTCAGTAAGCCAATTGAAATCCTTTTCTTGAAGGATTTGCTGTAATGGATGGCTGTCACCGGCAAGCATGATGAGCTGCTAGTACGACTTTGCAATATCAAGGAAACAGAAGAGCATATAAACCTGTTTAGGAACATCATGCCATGCAACCAAGAAGCGTTTCAACACTGGAAACAACGCATCTGTTCATCTCGTATCAGGTCAGGGTATGTCAGTCAGGTAAGCCAATGGTATTGTATGGAGCCATGTACGAGACAGAATGCAGATTTGCAACGGACATGAAAGGTCGTCGCACATTGCCGCATCCAATGCTTATCAGGGAAGATGAGTCAGGCTGAACTCCGTATCAGAAGGATTCAATAGAACAAGACCCGAAAGACCAACCGCAAATCACATTCATGCTCTCAAAGAGCCTTCAGGCCAGATGCAAACAAGAATTTAAGCAAAGGTAGCTACTTGTACTCTGAAACACTTGCCCGTAACACCTTGACATCAGGACAGGAGCTCACCACAATTTTATCACAATGCGAGATCACATCATTGTCATCCTCCCAAAGAACATGAAGCGGAAGAAAACTGTATGGAAACAACAAACCGATGCCCGCCAATAACGGTAATAAACAACGAAACAAGAGACATTACAGGTTTGTAATAAGCATCTCCAAAGAACGAAAAAGGAAAAATGCTATGTCACTCACCGATAGTAGGGATTGTCGTCACAATTTCTCCCAGCTTCAACTTATACAGAATCGTCGTTTTACCAGCGGCATCGAGACCGACCATGAGAATACGCATCTCCTTCTTGGCAAACAGGCGGGAAAGCAGCTTGGTAAACGTGAGCCCCATCTTAATAGCAGTCCTCCGCCTATGCTCTCAGATCTAAACTGCGACCGACAAGAGAGGCACTTTAAACTCCCACACACACTCACAAAGAAGACTCCAAAACTTCGCAGATCTGGACCAGGAAACCAGTTTTGGAGCTCCTAGAACACACGTAAACTTCAAAACTGTCACTCCAGAGCTTCAAACAAACAGATCCAGATTTATCGTTTACCAGACGAAGAAATTACAACGAAAATAATAAAAATAATAACAGAAACAAACAGAGACAAAAAAGCCGTTTCCAGACCAGAGTTCGTGACAGGGAGAAGAATGCGCGATGGCTGCAGATCCCGCATTCAGATCCGAAAGACGCAATGTGGCAACGGACACAGAAGAGGGAGAAGAACACGAGTTGATACAAACGGGCAACAGAAAGAGCGGAAGAAATGTAGGGACTTTAGCGCCGTTGAGATCTGCATCCGACGGTCAGGAGCACGTGTAAGGACTTCCTGACCAATAAGAGCACGACCACGTCTCCTGGTTCTGTGCCGTTCGATTTGGGGAAATGCAACGGCTGAAATAGAGGTTACTTGTGTGGTACAGATGTATCTCACTACTAACTGATGCAAATAACTAACTAACTAACCTTGGAACTCCTATCACTGGATGATCTATTTATTCATTCATCCACCATCACGGATTAGGGTTAGTCCTAGACTGTTTGCTCTGACACTAACTGTGTATGGCAGGCACAAGTTCTTTCCTGGTTCTTTCATGAGAACTACCAGTTCTTTGAATTTTTTAAGAACCTAGAACTGAAGGTTGTTTTGCTTCTGAAAAATAAATAAAGAAACCAGAACCAAAGGCTCTGAAATTCTGTAAAATTTTTCCAAAAAACCTTGAACTACAGGTTCTTTGATTTCAATTTTTTTGAAAACAGAGAACCCAAACGTTCTGAACAAATCAATAGAACCACCCACTACTGATTTGCACCTGTCAGAGATGAGACACAGGTGATACACAGATGATGTTTCGGTGTAGACTCTAAGCAGCAGCAAGAATCAATCTACCTCACATAGTGATTCTGTTTCGTCCTCTGTTGTGCTTCAGCAATCCAACCAATTGATAGAGGAGAAGAACCTTAGTCAGACCACAATGCTCAGATTGCCAACCTTTCACAACAAAGATGCGAAGTTAGAATTTTCAGAATTTTTCTCTTATATGAAATACAGAGTTCAGACTCAGGGATCAATGGAAAGCTTCCTGCCATTGGCATGCTGTCCAGGCTCCCCATAGGACATTTTCTCCATGAATTAGAAGAATAAGAACTGAGCCTCTAGGACTGAATGTTCACTTTCTCTGCTAACTGGCTTTCTGGTCCTGATAGCAAAAAACTTGAAACTTTAATAACGATTAGACAGTGCACAATGAAAATGCATGGATGATTGAATGTGTCCAACATGAAACTCATATACCACCATGCCAATTGCACAGAATGACTGCTGAATTTGAATAACCACTTTCAGAATGCCTGGTAAAGTGTATGTGACAGAGCTACAACTGAAACAACCATCATCACTCATAAAACAGAAAATACTCTAGTTCTAAGGATGGATAAAGATAGCCACACAGGGAGACAGTCACAAACATAGTGTATGCCCTTTGAATACCCCTGTTTGTAGCTTAATATTTTGAAGAGTACCAGAAATTGTCAAAACAATAATAGAAGTTCTTTTGTAACATTCATAAGATCTTGTGAATGTTACGCCAGAGAGCTGGCACCAAAAGATTTGACAATGTTAGTAACTCGCTCCGTGAAAGCTGTTGATGTGATCCTCTTTCCAGGTACATGAAATGGGTTGGATGCTGCTTCTACATATGCTGCATGAAACCGGTGAAAAAACTGCCCACCCAATCCAGTGTTAATCTAGAGCATCAATCACCTTGTAGTGCCCAGCTATACAACTCACCAATTCTTTACCAAATGCATAGAAACCATCAAAAGATAAAACAGAAGGTGGGGCACTGTTATTAAGAGATGAAAAGAGCAAGCTTCTATACATCTAGCTTACATTTCGAACATCGGCATCCCTAACATCTTGATCAGTTGTTACCAGGATAAACTTTATCTTGGTGTTGCTCAGATAGCCAAACCTGCAATCATTCCAAATCAATGTAAGAAACATTCAAGGGTTCTTAAATTCCTTTCTGACAGGCAATCCTCCTACAGAAAGAAACCTTCCCCTAAAACAACAAAAGTTTCTCATAATGGAGAATGAAGGCACCACTCTCAACCTCTCACCAATGCCACAACAGGACTCTGTCACAGTGGCTTACACTCTATAATCTTCTGTTGGATATAGGAGCCCCAAATATGTTTCATTCAAGCTCACACCAGGTTTCTTTGGATTATTCACTGCAAAACAGAGAGTATGTGAGCACCTCAGTGAACAAGTCTCATACTCAAAAGGAGACTGAAAGAGATCAAAGAAGGATTTCCTGGTTTATGGATATGAATTTAAGTCTGTATGTGCCTCAAGAGCATCCCTGACTTCCTGATTCCAGTAACCATCTCATCTCAAATCACTTGAATTATGAAGATGTACTTCAAATGTCAATAATAAATGTATACAGCAATCATGAGGCAAAAAAACAGACCTTTTTCCTCAATGATATCCAAGGAGGAGTGCACAATATAGTGAAATTTCAGTGCATCATCTCCATCAATGAAACTCTGCAAATAAAGAGGATTGTTCTGTGCCCTTTGCCCCCCCTCCCATCCCACTGTCAATTCCTCCTCTCTGCAGTCTCTCCAATCTTCTTGTTCAAGCCCCCCACATACAAAAGCTGAAGACACAAAGTCCAAAAGACCTGAGAGCTCCTTAAAGTTACCTTAAAGAAGGGCCCACCAATAAAGAAAACTGGAAATGCCCATCCAACAAGAAACAGCACTCACCTCTTGACCTACCACTGCGACGCTCGCGATCATCATGCCTGTTGTTCTGATGCAGATGCTGCTCCTCTTGCCTTGCACACAGAGCGAGAGAGCACCTGGGATCTTGAAGAAGAAGCGATGGGGTGTAGAAGAGTAAGACTGAGAAATAGCTCTAGGCTAACCCTAATACGTGCTGGCAGATGAATGAATGAATATCTCATCCGGAGATTAGGGTTTCATGGTTTGGTAGGGCCAGGAAAACCGTAGTCAGTGATGATGGATGAATGAATGAATGAACGAACAAACATATCATCCATAGATTAGGGTTTCAGGTTCTGGACAGGGGCCCATGTGCCCCTTGAAATGCGTGTGTTGTTGCACAAATTACGCTGTCAGTGTGTGGAGATAGGCTGTTGCGTAGATAGTGGAGCTTGTCGTGTAGGACTTTGTTCTGTTGATCGTCAACTGCAAAGTGGATTGCGCAACTCTCCTCGAGACAAGTGCGTATGTCATTCCACAAACTCCTTGTCTGTTTTCTGCCGCTTTTTTCCTTTGTTTCCTTTTTTGGTTTGGGGTTTTCTTAAGGAGCATGTGATCCAAGATTTTGAAGTGCAATACTCAACTCTTTTTTCTTTGTTGAGCTTTCCTCATGTGGATCTTAGCTTGGATTCGCTGTGATTTTATGCTTCTGGATCTTGTGTCTGGCTGCTTGTATCTCTCCGTGTGTCTGCATCGGGTGTTTCTGGCTTGAATAATGCCTCATTTATTCTATTTGGAATATGGACCGATTTGCACATGTCCTTTGCAGAGATCTATACTTTTGTTGTGTCCAGTCCTTCATGTCCTTGTTATGGACACAAAAACAAAATGAATCTGTTAGAAAGTTGTGTGAGGAGCATTTCATTCTCTGTACCCCAGAAAAGAAGTCCCACCAGCAGTTTCCTCTTTCGGTTTGGATCTTGTGGAATCCTCTTTGAAGCTTTTTATGAGGTAATGCTGAATCTCTTCTGCTGCTTTTGCGGGTTTCTGTTGGCAAGGTTCCATCAACAATTGGAAGCTTGGAGTTCGAATTGCTAGTTTTATAATATTGGAGGGTTTCCAAACAGTAGTAGTTTGCACTGCTTTTCATTCGGCATGACATTTCAGACCAGATTGCAGACTGCTAGTAAAATAGATCTTTCTAGATCTTTGTTTCAATGAATTTCTTTGTCAATGGTGGACTTCCTTGAATGGAGTTCACTGCAATTGTTTTATGGTCTACTTTCTGCAGTAGGATTCGATGCCAGGATCTCTAGTTCTGGGTCTGGAGCAGTTTTGCATTGTGATATTATTCTCCAGCAGTCAAGTTTCACTACTGTGGATCACAACTTTCGGATCAACACTTTACTGTGATGCTACAGTTAGGGGAGAATTGCCTTGGATTCCATAGCTTCAGTCCAGTTTCCAGCTTCTTTGTTGTTGTAAAGACTTGCTTTGCATATGACAATTGACTTTTGAATAGGGGCGAGCATCGGTTCATTACCTAACCTTGTGTCTTCCAAAGGCCAAAACCCAAAAGACTCTTTTAACACCATGCTGCCTTCACAAACAGGATAGGTGATGTTGTGAAGGCATGTCAGTGAAGAACCCTGTGTGATGGTTCTGAGTTTCTGTCCGTCTCTCTTGGCAGAATGGTGAAAACTTACCCAACTGTCAGTGCTGAGTACTCCAAAGCTGTGGAGAAGGCTCGTCAGAAGCTGCGAGCTTTAATTGCTGGTATGTTGATTTTTTCCACTGAAGAAGCTTTGTGTCTCATTTCCCCCCTTGCTTAACCTCAGATGCAAGGCTTGTATCCTACATTAGAAGAAGACCTGTGTATGCATCTGATAGGCATCTTCTTTGAAAAGTCCTCATGGTCACACACGTCTAATGAGTAAGGTTTTTTAGCCCTTGCAAGCTTTTGAAGAATGCTATTTGTGCTTTTGTTTAACTGAGTACTCCAGATTGTGTCCCAAATAGACCATCACACTGGACAACATCCAACTCTGTCTCAGCTGTTAAGTTAGCTCAGATATAGCTAAGATTATTGTGTGGCAACGCAAATCATGCTCTTTCTCAGGCTCTTAATGCTTACAGTTGGAATCCATTTGTCTTGACCAACAAATAGCCTCCCTGCCACCAGCTGCTTTGATACTGGTCTGACATGTTTTGTTGTAATGTGCAGAAAAGAAATGTGCTCCTATCATTGTGCGCCTTGCGTAAGTTACTTTCCGATGTTGGTATTCTTGTCTCTTATCTAGTTTGGGATTGAATGCTAGGTATTGTGATGTTGTTCACTGCCTAGTGAACATGCTTCCTGAAGCCGTTGCTCTTAGACTGAAAATTTGGGCAATAATATCCTTACATGCTTGTCATAGAATATGGGTGCAGAATGTCAGGATTAGTAATATGCTAAGTTCTTGCTTCCTTGGTATACCTGTTTGTCTACTTGATTGTTTGAATTCAATGATTTAATTCAATGCAGATGTAGGATCCTAATGTTGCCTTTGGTACCAGGTGGCATGGGGCTGGTACCTTTGACTGCAAGTCCAAGACTGGAGGACCATTTGGAACCATCAGAAATGCAGAGGAGCTTGCCCATGGGGCCAATGCTGGACTTGATATTGCTGTGAAGCTTCTTCAGCCAATTAAGGACCAATTTCCAATCATCACATATGCCGATTTTTACCAGGTATTTTCTTCTGGAACATAGCTGAATGTGTATCATTACAGTCAAGTTGTGTTTGACACGTTGTTCTTGAAGCCATCTGGTTCTAATCTATTAGGGAGTTGCGCACATTGGACTATTTCACAGCATCCTTAATGTCTTTTATTGATCAGCAACCTGGTTCAGGTGTAAGCCATGAGGATCCTTATGGTCATGACTTTGACCATGCTCCACACTCAGAGTCAGCAAATCAGATTCCACAAACAAGTTTAGGCTGTCAATTGTGTAATGAGGATTACCACTCAGTGTTGGCTGTGCTTTTTTCATTCAGCTTGCAGGAGTGGTTGCAGTCGAAGTCACTGGTGGTCCTACTATCCCTTTCCACCCAGGAAGAAAAGTACAGATTTTGAACTTTCCCATGCCTTGGCTTTCTGGTCCTTGAGTTCTAGAGTCAAATTCAGAGATTGAACACACCTCTGCTTTGGTCCAAAAGCTTCTCAACCTACAGTCTTGATATTCTTGTTGTTGGCTGTGAATTACTCTGTGACCTGTACTTGTTGTGAGCCAATGATTTTGGTTTTCAGGATGCAGCAGTATGCCCTGTTGAAGGTCGGCTACCTGATGCCACTAAAGGTAAGGATGATCAACTCTTTCATAATGCCATCTGAAATTCCACCATAGCATTTTAGGGGCAGGAAAATGTTGTTATTGTCTGCTCTTAATTGTGAGAATGGGAGATTTCTTGATTCTTATGAGTGATATATTATTTTCTGCTCTCTGATGTTCCTAGTCTGCAAGACACTTTTGTTGATACAAGGACAAGTATTCTGTTTTGCACGTCCCAACCACTCATTATATCTTGTGGATTCATTGTAGGAGGACAGAAAGCATTTGTTTATTTACAATGTTTCCTTTGATGTAGAAATACAGATTTTGGTCGGGTCTGTTCAATGCATTTTCAAAAGTCTGAACCTGGAATCTTGTGACTCAATTTTTCTGGTCTGCAGGTGTGGATCATCTTCGTACTGTGTTTAAAGATGGGATGGGTCTGACTGATCTGGACATTGTTACACTCTCTGGAGCTCACACTCTGGTAATGCCCCAAGATCCTTGCCCAATTGAAACATAATATTGAGACATGTATGTTGGAAGGTATCACTCAGTTTTCTAGTGAGTTTAGGAAATACTGACAGCGAAACCATTTTTTGGGTATTGCACAGGATACTCCTACCAACATGCCAGGATGGAATATAAAATGTATGGTTAAGGCAGTTGTGAACTGAGTCTCATTTGTGATCTCTGACCCACTTAATTTGGTTGTGCCAGGGTAGGTGCCACAAGGATAGGTCAGGCTTTGAGGGTGCATGGACCCCAAACCCTCTCCAGTTTGACAACACATATTTCACGTAAGTGAAAGCTTTTAGTTTTTAAGTTGCTTATATGTCGTGCTTGTTGGAAGGCATTGAGAAGTGGACGAGTCACATCAAGTTCGAGAATTCTTTGACACCAATTCTTAGCTAAGCAGCAGGAATGAGATCTAAGTTTAAACAATGAGATCTGACCTTTAAAATCTAAGGAATGTTTATGGCTTCATCAATTGTCCTGGCAGCCTGTAGGAGAAACCTAAGTCAATATGTATCGATCCTTGTATGAGTTTTTTTCTGGTTTGGGAGGTAATGCTCTTATTTTATTTTTTCTCACTGGCTATGTTTTGATAAGGAAAATGTTTGCTGCATCAGTGAATTGTTGTCTGGTGAGAAGGAAGGTCTGATCCAGCTTCCCTCTGATAAGGCACTTCTTGAAGACCCTGTGACACGTGAGTTGGTTGAGCTGTACGCCAAGGTTAGCATCACACCTTTTATGTTTCATCACCACCCCAACTATTTTGGATGTAAAATGATGAAAAATGGACTGCCTGGCAGAGACCTGCTCTCATTTTGTCCACTGTGCTTGTGTGTTGCTTATCTTGTCTTGTAAATATGCAAGTTTTTTGCTGTTTTCATGATCTGGTGAATTCAGATCTGAGAAATCGGTCTTTCTGCAGTCTTGGGAGTCTAATGTCCAGTTTTCTCATATTGGTGCATTTTTTACTGATCGAAGCTTGTATTCAAATGAAAATCCAAGCTCTCGATCACACAGCAATCCTCTGTGAGGAGAAGTATTGCCCTTATTTCTTAACAATGTTTTATGCAGGATGAGGACAAGTTTTTTGAGGACTATGCCATTTCACACCTGAAATTATCAGAGCTTGGGTATGGTTCAAGTCCTTGCTGTCACAAATGAAGTTTCAGTTCTACCAGTTGGCCTGTTTGAGTAGACAACCACAATTGTAAAAGTATTATGATCTTCAAAATTCCGTTCTATATAATCAAGCTGAAAACTTGTCTGTATTGCCAGGATCTTTATCCCAGATTTTGCCTCGTTGATGTATGACCCAACAAGCCAGAATGGGCTTTTAGAAATTGAACCTTCTTAAAGATATGAACAACAATTGCAAGCTTGAATTATTGATAACTGAGAATGTTCCCCGTTTGTAACGATTCCAGATTCGGAGAGGAGGCTTGAACAAACAAACATCTGGCTATGGATTTACTGCAATATAGCATGATCCTGATTTGCGGGGAGGTGTGTGAGAATTGCAAATTGCCTTGTATGATGCCATATCACAGGTGACATCCATTCAATGATGCTTTCTTCTTCAGATTGCCTAATAATAATCTGCCTTACAATTCCTACTGGACTCAGCAGTCTTTGTACGACCATTCTTAAATAATACACACGATTGTGGTATCATTGGTGTTAAATAATCCATAATGTGTGATCTAGTGTTGGTTGGGTATATTGATTTTTTATATATCAGCTGGATTGTGGGTAAATTCAAAAGAGAAATGGGTTTTTTCATTGGGTTTCAGTTGCTAGCTATCCACACTTAACCATGGTGGTTATCTCAATAACTATTTCTACTACCTAAACCTACTATCAACCTAATAGCCCATAGATATACTCCAAAGTTTGAAACCTTAAAACTTCAAAACCTTTATTCCAAAACGTGAGAAAGTGCAGAAGATGCCCATTTTTGGTGTGGCAAATTTGTTTCTTTCCCTAAATGTGATGTTTTTGAACTTAAACCATATCAACAATGAAGGGGAATTTTCACAAATGTTTTATATATTAGGGTGACCTAAAATATAGAAAAGTTAAATTGTTCAAGAATTTACCTTTTTTATTTCATATTGTGTGGTGTTCAAACATATTTGTGCAAAAAAATTATTTGTAACATCATATTGAAAAACACAAATACATTTAACAAATGAATTATTGAACTGGTTTTAATTTTTTAAATAATTGTCAAAGTATTGTATGATTACACAAAGTTTGAATTATGTGAACGAATTAATAGTTTTTATATGACAAATGAATTTTTTTATAAAATGTTGATCATGAATATATGATAAATTCAAAACTTAACAAACAATCTTTTTTTAAATGGAAGGTGACAAGAAATGTGAGGTGGGTGTTGTGATTAAATCCATTTCAAATGCTTGTTTGTATGATTAATTCAAACCAAATATTAATATAATGTAAAATGAAATATAGATTTTATAATATTTGTATAGCACAAACATACACAAGGTGCCTTGAATTTAAATTGTTAAATTTTATTTTTAATTTCGAAATAGCATTAGGTAGAAATCACTTAATGAAAGACAAGCCCCAAACATCTAAAGTGAGACTCAAGATGAAATGTGTTATATTTTGGACTAATTATATTGCATGTATTATAATATTGAAACTAGTTTTGCCCACCCTCATAGTATGCATTTACCTAGAAAGAATCTCTTTTAAAAACAAGCTTTATGGGGGGAAGAAAGTAGTATGAAGAAAACTTTGATAGGATCTAATAACTTTTGTTGTCAAGTGTTCGACATAATCCCAATGATTTGGGGAGCATGGTAATTGGCAAGGGTGATTCCAAGCGACAATGGGCAATGCTAATAGGGATTTGAGAATTTGACCATATAGAATATATTTGTGACAAAATAATATACATCACAAAGTTTGAAAATTTGCATGTGTACTTAAAAATTGAGATTGTGGATAGAAATTTTAGATGATTTTTTTAATGTGAAGTGAATTGATATATATATCAATTAAATCTAGGATTGTTTTAAAATTTGGATGGAATTTCATTCAAAAATTTTGTTGTTTTTTTTTAAAAACAATAAATGCATAATAATCTTTTCTTTTTAGGAAAAAACCATTACCATATGAAATAGATGGACATTGAACTATTTTTTTAGTTTTTTTTTGTTTGGTAGTGTTTCATAAACCATAAACATGAAGCCTATGGTTCTCAGAAAAATATAATTTTTTTTTTTCTATACATTAATTTTGTCCAATCCTCTTCATCTAAACATTGAATAAGGATGATTTTGACTTAAGTGAATTTTGAATTCCAAAATGTTGTCATGTAAATTCTAAATTTATTTCTTGTATTTAAAATAACTAAAGAATGTCATTAAAACTTTAATGAACCATGTACTATGATACTCATTATACATCATTGTTGTTTAATGAAACATGGTTCACCTTTTGTATGTTTTTGTTTCTTTTAACCTTTTAAAATTAGTTCAAAATTACTAAGTATTTTTTATAGATGTTTTTGAAAATCACCTGTTTTTTTACCATGTATAGGTTCAACCTACTTTTAAATAGAGTTATTATTGCATCTAAACATTCGTCACAATGTGACACAACAATATGGACATAAACATAGCCCAATTTCACATCAAAATAAGGTGAACTTAGAATAAACTTAGCTTCAACCTAGGTCAAAATGAGGTTGAGCTCTTCAAAAGACAATTAAGGACAACTTAAAATCATGTCATTTGGTTGCCCTAAACTTTGTAACAATCAAATAACTTTCGATCACCATAATATTATGACAACTGTGAAATTTTAAACTAATACCATGGAAAAAAAAATTGTGAGGGTATTCAGTTTGCAAGGTTCAAACCAATGGTTCAAGTTCAATTTCTTGTGATTTGGATTTTGATTTGACACCGATTTGTTGAAATCATCATAATCAAACCTTGAAACTAGTCTTTTGTTATATCAATAATCAAAATTATAATGATGAAAAAACATTCATAAAAATGAGATCAAAATCATAGGTAAGACAATTGATTTTTTTACAAAATTAACAACTAGGCTAAAACATATAATTGAGTTTTAATTTTAATTAGTTATTGAACTTTCTATTTACATTTTTTATATAAAATTTAGTATAAAATTTTGTTCCTATACAATTTCTAACATTGACTGTGTGGTGTATATATGGAATTGGACTCAATTTTTGAATTGAGTTGAAAGGTTCTTCATGTTGAAAAATGTGATAAAACCAAAATTGAAAGATTTAAAAATTGAAAAAACTAATTTCTAATCCCCCACAAGGAAAACCTCCAAATATATTTTTTCATGTGAAAATAAAGGCTGAAATTTTTTCAAAAAATAATCACACAACAATTTGAGATGTATCTAACCATGATAAATATGTTCGAAAACTAAATCATAGTCTCTACCTAATGTACATTACTAAAAATCCAAATTAAGGTTTAGGGTTGAGGGTTACATGAGTGTCCTCACCAAAATTGAGTTTTTTTTTGGGGTTTTGAATTGCCAAATTTATGGAGTTATGCCAAGTTTTGCCAAAAATACGGAATAGTGTGAAGTTTTGTCAAAAATATAGAGTTGTGTCTAAGTTTTGCCAAATTTATGAAATGATGTTAAGTTTTGCCAAAAATATGGAGGTGTGTCAAGTTTTGCCAAAAATATAGAGTTGTGTTTTAGTTTTGCCCAAAAAAATGGAATTAAAATATAATTGTTAAAATGTAGCTGTTAAAATATAGTTGTTAAAATATAGTTGTTAAAATGTAATTGAACAAATATAATTGTTAAAATATAGTTGTTAAAATGTAATTGAACAAATATAATTGTTAAAATATAGTTGTTAAAATGTAATTGAACAAATATAATTGTTAAAATATAGTTGTTAAAATGTAGTTGTTAAAATATAGTTGTTAAAATGTAATTGAACAAATATAATTGTTAAAATATAGTTGTTAAAATGTAGTTGTTAAAATGTAGTTGTTAAAATGTAATTGAACAAATATAATTGTTAAAATATAGTTGTTAAAATGTAGTTGTTAAAATGTAATTGAAAAAATATAATTGTTAAAATATAGTTGTTAAAATGTAGTTGTTAAAATGTAATTGAACAAATATAATTGTTGAAATATAGTTGTTAAAATGTATTTGTTAAAATGTAGTTAAAATATAGTATAGTTGTGATGTTTGATAGTTGTGATTTGTGATATTTTGGGTTTGATAGTTTTACATTTTTGGGTTATTTGGTATTTGGTAAATTTGAAATTTGTTTTTTGTAGACTTTTGGCATTTCGTAGATTTGAGTTTGGCATTTGGTGGATTTGAGATTTGGCTTTTGTAGATTTTTTATCATATGCCTCTTATTAGAAATATTATAAGTTGTCTTGCAGAGCGTATTATAGTAGAAACGCGTGCATCAATTATTTCACGCCACCCAACTCCTACTTTGAGGCGTTTGTACGTTCGTACACCCTTCGTTAGTGCAATACCTCCTCCCCTTGTTCGATTTCTGCCTCTTAGTGGACCATGCACTGATTTATTAAAGCATCCGGAAATCAATGATCCAAAGTATATAGATCTTGATGCAGCTTGTTTTATGATGTTTACCAAGGATTTATTGGCATTGTTGGGATTATGGCTCACCCGGCGAATCGAAAGGTGCCAGTGAGAGATCTTCTAGAGTTTGATGATTGGCTCCATGTGATTTCTGACCCCATAGTGGTCAAAGTGTATGCTAGGAGTGATGAGCATGAGAGAGCTGCATTCAAGGATGAGTTGAGGAATATTTTACGTCGAAATTTTGGTATGGCATGACTTGTAGTCTTGATAGTTTAACACTATCACGGAATCAAGTTAATGTTCATATTTCGGCCATGTCAAATGCTCTCCACTCTTTAGGTGCAAAAGTATGTCAAGTTTCATTTTTTGGGATGAAGTGGGAAATTCCATATGCAGAACCCATGATTGATCGTTTCATACAACGATATCGTGCAGAGATGGGTTTTTCTGTTCCAACACAAAAAAATATGTTTAATTATGGGGTCGAGTTTCCTACAGGTGGATTGTAGCTTTACAAGTTTAGTGAAGTGCAATGCGAGGCGTGGAGGTTCAGGGAGGGTATTGTGTACGAGATGTGCAATGTGGAAGGCTATGGGTCTTTGGACTTTAGACCAATCATTGATCCACATATAATTAAGGTGAACATTTACCAGGTATTATGCCATGAGATTCTTTCCGTGATATAGAGGCAGATGTTAGATGACATGCCAACTACTATGCGCACGATGCGTATTACATGGATTTGATGGAGTGTTGAGGAGCAATGGCAAAAGATGTATTGAGTAGTCGCATTTCAGGCATCAGGGTTGAGGTTACTGTTCATACAGAAATGGTGATTAATAGACGTCGACTTTGTAGCGAGTTGGATTTATTCCGGATTGGAGGCCTGGAGAGCGCATTGGGTGGGCCTTTTGGTATTGTATCAGGTGCACTAGATAGGTTTTTGTATTGGTGTCGCTTCCATATCTCATCCAAGTTTTAAATGTTTTAACGTGGATGGTAGTGCAAAGGGTAAATTCATGATATGAATGGTCCAATAACCAATTAAAATTGGTTGTTTATTGTCTAGAAAAACATTATTATGGATGTAAGAAATAAAGTGGTATTAAATTGAATTAGAAATCTTACAAAATTATTCATAGGTTTAAACCTACATTATTCAACATGTTTTTGGTTATATCTTGAGGGGAAAAGTAGTGAGTGTGTTTCAATGCATGGCTTTCCACCCACTATTTCATTTCAATTCATTAGTGGAAATTTTCAAACATATGATTAGGTTATAAATAATATTCCAGTCATAAAAGACAAAAATGACTAATAGCGCTAAAGTCATTATGGACAAGTTGTTTACAACAATAGACATTTAAAGCATGATGTGGCATAACGATATGACAAATATCATCCATTAGTCATAAAAGACATATGTGAAGTCATTAGTGATAGTTTATCGTTGTTTAATTTTGTTTATAATAACAAATTACACCCAAAAACTTGAGGAACATTATTTTTTAAATTTATAATATTTGTTATTATATATTTATTATGTATTATATAAATAATGAGATATATATATATTTTTTATTTTTATTTTATTTTATTTTATTTTATTATTTTATTATTTTTTTCAATTTTTTAATATAATCATTTTGTATCCTATCAATTGTTGACATGTATCACCACATAAACTAGGTTAGAAACCTAATTTAACTGGCTAACTAAACCACCTTATTTACCTAATTAAGCCCGCATAGGTAACCACTTATCCTAGGTAACCTAAAAATGTATAAAATATTCAGTCAATATTGGAATATTTGAAGGAAACATTGGAATATCGAGTGAATTTTTTTGTAGGAATTTTTTTTCAATAATGTACACAATTGTATAATTTATTTTTGAAAAATGTAAATTCAGCTCAAATTTTTTTAATTTTTTATTATTGAATAAACATTTCAATGGTTATTCTTTAGAAATTTTTTATTCAAACACATGATTTGTAAATGGAAAAACCTTATGGTTAATACATGAATAAATAAAATATATTTCCCAAATCTTAAATCTTCATTTGATTTAAGAAATTTATGTTATATAATCTTGTTTCCAATATTCCATAATTTTATTAATAACTTTTAATTTAAATGTATGAGTCCATATAATTTATCCACATAAAATATTTATAAATGGATCATAAATAAATTATATATATAATTTTTTTATACAATCATATTGAATATGATGTATAAACTTAAATAAATATTTTAATTTAATTTCAATAATAATAATATTAAAATATTAAAATATTAACTAATGTTCTAAAATTACAAATTTATTTCATTTTTACACATATACTATTATATAATTGTGTGAATTTTTACACATGTCAAATAAATAAATTTATTTATATGCATATATCATATAAATTTTTATTTAAATTTATGATAAAATTTTAATGTTTGAATAAATTGTATATTTCCCACCTCTTATACTTTTATTTTATTTTAAAAATAAAATATAAAATTTATTGAAAATATTTGATACTTTTACCATTAAATTAAATTTCAATGTATAATATTTAATTTATACACGTTGAATATTTAAAATGGATTATATATCAAGTATATTTTTAAAAACTTTGATAAAGGTTGTTATATTACCTATATGTCTAATATTGATCAAAATGAATTTTTTACATGTTGTAGTTTATTATGTTTATTTATATTCATGTTAAATTATTAATAGTCAGTTTATAATCATTGTAAATAATTGTATCATCACATTGTCTATGTAGTGACATATCATTTTGTTCACATCATTTGCATAGTTATTCTTTGGTCATATTTTAAATGATTTTATCCTAGTCACATTTTCAAATCCTATATATAAATTCATTTAGTCTGTCTGTGACATGATAATTTTGTTGCAGAAGCGTTCTACAGCAGAACGTCGTATGGAAAAGACATGTCACTTGGGATCAATGCTTTCAAGCTTGACATGACTCCTGAGCCCACCACCCCATAGTAGTAATCTTGACTTTAAGAAACTCCATTGTGCAATTGGTATGGTTTTCTTTGGTGTTGTGTTCTCAGAAGAAGCCATCCGCTGCCTTCCCCAGTTGCAACATCAATTTGGAAAATTATTGTGTTGGAAAAAAAATCCTGGACCTTTGAATGTCTAAAATGGCAGGGTGTGGCCGTTATCTTCTAGCAGTGCCACACGACGGTTTTGTTTTTTGATCGAAACAAGTTGGATAAGAGCCTTGAGAGCAATTGCATGCGCATCAAGTCTAGCAACAATGCACTAACCGTTGTTCGAGTGGTGTACACTGTGGGAATGAATGCATTCAACGTGATAGGTCGACAATGACTATACCATTAATTTGAAATTGACTAAACAATATAACAAATTAATTGACAAAACATGCATTTTGTTTTTCAAAATAACCTTCAACCACCAAAGGTAAACTTCTTATTCTTTTCTCTCCCATTATCTCCACTAAATGTTTATTTCCCCTTCTTATGTTTATTGTCATTTTTGTCTATATGAAATTTAAATCTTTTTTAAACTTGCCTTTAAGCATGTGCAAAAATTTTCTACAACCCTCATGGCTTGTGGGAACCCAAGATCTCAAAAGGCCTTCAAATGCTTTTCGGCTCCTTATGAACTAGAAATAGATTAGAAATTCCAAAATCTCTTACAAATGCTTCCAAATTTCACTAATTTTTTTTAAATATTGGACAAGATTTATTTATTTATGAGGAATGTCAATTTGGTCCTTGCTAAGGATCTACCATTGAGATAACCTCCAATTCTTTCCCATCCAATAGCAAGTGTTCAATGACTTGTTGCAATCCAATTACTTATTTGAAGTTATGAATTTTTCTTTCATAAATATTACAAATATGTAATAGAAGGGTATAATGGATGTGCTTGACACAAAGATATGTTGAGTATGAAAAAATATGATCATGGTTCTTTTTCAATAGGTGAACAATTTTCGATTCACAAATTTTTTTGGAAAGTCATGATGGAGTACATAAACCTTATTATAAAGAAAAGAATAAAGAGCATAGTTCAAATCCAACAACCCATTCTTCTCAAATATGTAATTGATTTGAATTTTTTTGTCATGGTGTCATGATGTATGATTTGTCATTTCAAAACTTTCAACAACCCATATTACATTGAGAGTGTTGTTTCTTCTTTTAGTAAACATGAATTCACAATTCAAGTCACACAACATTTTCTTCCCAATCATGCAATTGATTTGAGTTTGTTAGTCTTCTTTTTTTATGCATAACTCAACTTGAAAGTTTCAACACCACATGTTAAGAGCTTTGTTTCTTCTTTCAACTCAAATAAAAGCTCATGGGTGAAGTTCCTCACAAATTTATTCTTAAGCATCGCAATCGATTTGAATTATTTTATCCTCCTTCTTTGGCCAAATGTTTTTTTGTCTTAAAGCTTGAATTGCAACCTTTGTTGAAAGCTTGATCCTTCTTTTATACTTTATCTAGAGGATCATTAACATGACCAACATATAACAAAATTAGTAGGATTTTTTTATTAAGTTTCTAAATAGATTATTATCTTAGTTTGATTTGTAACATGGTATTAAAGTGGGTTTGGTATAATAGTGGGACCTTTGTTGTTTAAATATACTAGTGATATTTTAAACATTCATGTCACTTTGTCATCAATCATGGATGCCATATCGATGAAAACTTGCAATGAAAGAATGATGTCATCATCTCGTTACCACATCATTATTTACTAGTCAAATGCACCACTAAATATATATGACTATAATTTTTTTCCACATAATATTTGAAGTAATATCCTATGACTACATTCAATTATGTAGTCATTTAGGATATCTAGTCATTGATTTCTTGGTTGCAAATGACACAATTCCTTTTAGTGATTGGACCAATTCAAATGTTTAAGGATTTTGTATAAGATAATGTTTTGTAATTGGCACCTCCTGGATTTTCGGCCCCATCTTGAGGTTCATATGCATGGTTACCCACCCACTATTTCATTTCAATTGGACTAATTCAAATGTTGGGGGATTTTGTGTGGTTTAAGGTTACCCCCAAGGGCTTTACATGGCATAAAAATTGAGTTTTCTTTTTTTAATAAGATTTCCCCATGATACTTAACAAATATTTGTTGGATATCACATGGAAAGAAACAATGGGTTTTTCAAAAATGTAATGTTCATGGAATAAGAGTGAAATAAGTTAGTGGGTGGGGGAAAACACTAAATAGTAATAACAAGTTAAATGCGACACTAAGTTCAATGCATTTGCAATATAATGCCCAACATGAGAAAAAAATTGAATTTTTTTAATGTACATGTACAATAATTTATGCTATAAATATCTTTTTTTACACAAGATTTTTAAGGGAAAAAAATGTGATATAATGGTTATAATTCCCCCTTAACCCAAAAGTCTAAGGTTCAATCCTTTTCCCAATTGTTTTTGCCAATAAATGAAATAGATGAAAAATTGCATAGAACATTTAAATTTTTTCTTAAAGTTAATTTCCCTTAGGAATCAACTTCCCCAAGGAAAAGAAGATTAAGTGTTAATCCCAAGCAAGTTGCCTTAGGGAACAATGTAAGTCTCCCATGCAGGAAAATGAAGTTCTTAAGGAGCAAAAAAATTCCTTAGGGAACAAATGAAGTACCCCAAAAACAACTTGCACTAGGGGAAAGAAAAGTTCCCCAAAAGAAAAGGCAACTTCTTTGGGAAGCAATAAATTTTCTTATGGAAGGGCCCAAATTCTTCGGGGAGAAAAGCACCTTACCCAAGGAGCAATGAACTTTCCCCGAAGAAGAAAGTAAGTTCCCCCAGGAAACATATGTTTCGAATTTTCTTAAAACCAAAAAAATTTCAAATTCATTTTTATGTAAGCTTGTAACCTATAATTAGAAAGGTCTTGAGGAGAGTTACAACTTTATCATCGGAAGGATTTGAATCAAAATTCATATGAAAAAGTTACGGTCACACAAAGTTTCAAACGCATTTGCTCCCCAAGGAACATGTTTGTTCCTCAAGGCAACTTAGGTCCTTATTTCCACAAGGGACATGGTTACTCCTTGGGGCAACTTAGGCCCCTTTCCTCCTCGAGGGACATGGTTGTTTTCTGAGGTCATCCATGTATTAAGGGAACAAGGGCTTAAGTTGTTCGGGGGAGCAACCATGTTCCTTGAAAAACAAATGTGTTCAAAACTTAATGTGATTGTAATATTTTCAAATGAATTTTGATTGAAGTTATTCCAATTACAAAATTGTTATTATCTTCTAGACTTTTCCCATGATAGATCACAAGCCCATATAAAAATGAAAATGAGATGGTTATGATTACAAAAATATTTGGAACATATGTTTCCCTAAGGAAGTTGGGCCTTTCCTTGGGGAAAACATTGTTCCCTATGAACGTTGCCTTTTTCCCAAGGAACAATCATGTCCCTAGGGAAAAGGAATTTAAGTTGCCCGCATGGAATAACAAAAAAAAAAATTCCCTTGAAAAACAATCATGTCCCTAGGGAAAAAGAACTTGAATTAACTTGGGGAACAATTTAATCCTATGTTTCCCTAGGGAACAATCATGTCCCTAAAGATAAGGAACTTAAGTTACTTTGGGGAGTAATTTAAGTCATTTTCCCCCTAGGGAATAATCATGTCCCTAGGGAGGAGCTTAATAAACCCCAAGGAACAATTTAAGGGTGAAAAAACATTACACTTTCCATAAATTGTTGTCACAAAACAATTTTTGCAAGATTTTTGGATTTGTAATTGGCCATGTGATTAAATATAATTGACTAAAATGAAAAAGGATTCAACACTACAATGTTATATAATATAACCACATTGTATGAATTTCATGGATAATTTTTGAAAACCATAACATAATGGATTTTCAAGGGAATACCTAAAAACATGTAACAATCCATAATCAAGGAATATGGACTCCATGCATTTACATATAATGGTTTCTAGTGAACAAAAGATTCAATTGTAATATGATGTGGTAACATTGATACCAAGGACAACTTTTTGGAAGGATTTGATGACCAAGATTTTCAATGTACCTTGTATTCAAGGTTTTTCTTATTAAGTCCTTTATTTAATGAAATTAATAGTTTAAAAGCTCATTTTTAAAATTTGAATTCTACATAAGGTGCATTAATGTTGAATTTTTAATATAATAAATTTCTAATGATAACCTGTAAAATGACTTGTGTGATTCGAAGTATCTTGCCTTCACATTATTTTTGCAATGTTAATTTGGGCAATTATAAACTTCCACATGTGCTTAAATGTGTTACACCTTAATGTGCTTTTACCATCAAACTTTCTTCCCCCAAGAACAGGTTATTCCCTAGGAAACGACTCCCTTTTTCCCTTGGGCAACTTAAACTTTTGTTCCCCAGGAACATGGTTTTCTTGGAAAGAATTTCTTGGGCAACTAACCTTAAAAAATGTTCAAGGGAAATTTATTTTCATCCATTTTCTTTGTGGATGAAGAAGAAAATTTAGGAAAAGGTTTGAACCTAGGACCTTTGGGCTATAAGGGGGGATTCTAATCACTACATTGGTTTTTTTCTTTTGAAAATAATGTTAAAAAATAATAATTTCAAGCATTAATCATCATGTAGGTATAGCAAAATTTGATTTTTTGTTGGGCACTACACTATATTGTGTTATAATTGCATTGAACCTAGTGCCACATTTAGTTCATTGCTATTGTTTAATGTGTTCCAATTGTGGTTATATATCAATACCAATTTTTTGATTTTTTGGATAGCTGATGGGTAAGTGTATATATACCTAGGTTGATAGTTGATGAGTATATGTCTTTCATTTTAAGAATTGCCAAAACACTAAAATATACTTTACATAGCTTATAATTCAAAAGTTCGCAAGCTTTTGATTAGTGCTCCTCTAGCCACTTATGATGCATTATAACCTTTCCATCGTTTTTCTTTCTTGTGTACTTCATCAAGACAAATATAAGTTATTACTTTTTGTCCATTGAGAGGGAGGGACAATTATATGTTTTCTTACCCATCCACAAGTTGAAACTTACAAGACTAAATTTGATCCATGGAGAAAAGGGTTTGCATCAAAACCTTTGCATTATAAGTTATGTTTAGTATCCAACTTGAGCACGCAAGTTACCATGAATAGTCTCAACACTCACACACTTGGACTATTATCGATAACATGTGCATTCTCGTAGATACCTAGTCCATAGTTGTAACTTGTAATCTATGTTGGAAGGTTCAAGATATTGAATAGGTCCAAGTTCTAAGTTAGGTTTTGGGGTATCCAAACTAGAGCTTCAAAATTTTGTTGAAACCAAATTGAGATTTGGACTCAAAAAGTTGCATTGTTGAAACTAAAGTTCAAACTTGAATTTTCATTATTAAAAGAAGTTTAGGTTTTTTAGCCATAAAAATATAATGGTTTTAAAAAATTAATATAAATACAAGGATTAAAAAAAAAAAACCAAACATTGTTTTTTTTTGGTTATGACCAATGTTGATCGGTTCTAGGTTTCTAGTTGGGTGTCTAGATCCAAATTCGATTATAAGAATTGAAACCTAACCATTCTATTTGGACCTAAAACCAACCAAGCACCATACCCAACAATTCTACATGGACCAAAACCTAGCCTTAGAATCAGACGCAATGAATTTTCATGGATCTACACCAACAAAGAACCGAACTCGACAGGTCTTAAAGATTTTTCACAAGGTCTAGTTCTTAGGGTTAGGTAATAGTGCTAGGGTCCTAGCTTTAGATAATGTCTAGGGTTTCAAGGTTTTAAAAATCCTATGTCGAAGTTCTAGGGTTTTGGGGTTGACGTAGGACCTAGCTTTTCAAAACTTTGATTCACCATTAAGACTGGCAGATTTAAAATTTTAAAAATATTCTTTAGACTCAAAACCAAGGGGTTTTTGTTTTTAGAAAACATTTCAACCTAGAGTTAAACATTCTTGTGAAAAACAATAATTGGCCGACACTAGTTATGACCATTTAATTCTCGACAAACCTCATGGGATAAATTGTGGTGGTGTTAGAAGGATACTTTGGCTTGTTGTTGGAAGGTTGGGATGGTTGGCAATATTTTTTTTTGGGGTCAATCTAGTGATATAGCAGCCTAAGTGGCTAAGATCCTTAGGAAGATTTAGCCAAATTTGGTTACAAGCTAAATATGAAAATAATTAAAAAAAAAGACTTTCTATATTTTTGGCTACCTACTTGAACCATGTATAGAAATCTGGTAATTTTTCTTAAATTTTTACCAAATTCTGGCTACAGTTGGCAATCTCAAAAAGCATTTCTAATTTTTAATGTAGTTTTTTTTGGCAATATCATAGTACCTAGGTGGCTTTGACACATGTATGCTGAAAAATGAATTAATTTTGACAATTCCATTTCAAAAAAAAAAAACCATAAAATTCCAAATATGCTTCAATTTCCTTCACAAATTATTTTTCTTTGAAAAATTTATATTGAAATTTTCTTGCATTTTAAGAAATAATATAATTTGTGCTGATAATTTGTTCTCCTCTTCCTTCTTGCAGGACAAAGCAAATAAGAACCCAACCCTGACACAAATATCTTTGATCCAGTTGATACCCTGAACAACTGGAACCGGCGGTTCTTCAGAAATTCCAAAGAACTGCCCAACGCTGCTATATCCACCACCTTTCGCCTGACTTCAAACAATAGCCTTGGTAGGTAGCAAGACATGTACCTAGTACCTACCTACCTACCTACCTACCTGGTGTCGGGACTCGCCGCTCCCTGTGCCTCGAGTAGGCCCGACTGCCTTGTTGTGTTGTACATGCGCCCCTGCGTTCTCGCCTTCAGCCATTTGCAGTTAAGAAAATGCTGGAAGCTGCCCACGCCAATCTCGCAACCAAATTTGTTGGAAGCTACAATTTCCAATTTCCTTTCATCTTCTTCATGTGTGTCCAGAATCCTGGAAGAATTGCAACAGTTACAGCTTGTGTGCATCAAGTGTCACAGGTACGACTACTAGCTCTTGCTGCTCAGTATTGATTCAATAATTCCTGTGAAAACGGGAGACACAGACACACAGCAAGACACAAGGAGAGAGAGACAGAGAGAACTTAGACAGAGAGGCTTGTTTCTTCGGTGTTAAAGTGATCTTAGAATCATGATGTGAATTGATTCGCTTCCAAGTAGTAGACTATCTGTGGATTCGTCATTGAGATTTGCAAGGTTTTCACAGCATCGATTGTCGTCGGCGAAGTAGTTCAATGTATCGTCACATCATGATCGCCTATCCGTCAATGTGTGTGAAGTTCCTGTACGAGAATTAGTATTAAGCTCCACGTTGTGTTTGGCGGGCTTCCTCCTCCTCCCTCCTCCTCGCGGGCAGTGAACATGGCGGGTCAAGGTGTGTTCAAGGATATGCTAGATGGAGATGTGTTCAAGTACTATGTGGATGGCGTTTGGACGCCAACTACGTCAGGGAAATCTGTTGGCATCATTAATCCCTCCACTCTCAAGCCCCTGTTCAAGATAGCAGGTGCTGTTGCTCCTGCAATTGCTTGCTTTCTTTCTTTCTTTCTTCGGATGTTGTTCACATGTGAGTGATTTGCATGGAAATTCGGCAAGATTGAATCATGTGAAATGCCTGCACACAATTTTCTGGTTCCAAATCTTGCATTGCAAATCAAAGAATTCTTTCAGTACAGTGGTTTGAATCCACATCGATCTGCAACAAAGGTCTTGAAGACAGAAGCAATCAAACATTGGAATAAAGAGTGACAACTAACGATAACAACTTGCCACTAAGTCGTTTTCTTTTCTACAGCCTGCACTCAGGATGAAGTCAACAAATGTGTAGACAGTTGCAAAGCTGCACAGAAACTATGGGCAAAGGTACCTTTATGGAAAAGAGCAGAACATCTTCACAAACTTGCGGCAATTATGAAGGACCAAAAGATAACTATTGCAGAGTGTCTTGTCAAGGAAGTTGCAAAATGCATGAAAGATGCTATGGTTGAAGTGAGACATCCCATTTTCCCATTCCAAATGTAGGCATGTTCTTTCTGGTAAACATGTAATACATTGCTTTTGCAGTGTAAAAAAATTGTCCTTCCATGGATGCATTTGAGACATCAACTCATCATGTATGCTGCAACTCAGACATTTTGCAGTAGAATTCAATTCTCTCATGTGCACAATGTGCTTGACCTAGGAACTCATCATGCACATGCCGCACCTTGGACAGTTTGCAGTAAAATCCAATTCTCTCATGTGCACATGATGCTTCTTGACCTTAGTTGAAATTTCTTGGATTTTGCTGAGGCTGCAATATATATATCTGCATCACATCTCAGGTGGTGCGATCTGGTGATCTTATAGACTACACAGCAGAGGAAGGCATCAGGATTCTATCTGAGGGAAAGTTCTTGACCTCTGATCCTTTTCCAGGAAATGAGAGGAATAAGTATTGTCTATCATCCAAGGTAAACTCCATAATATCCATAACCCATTTCAACCACTTGCTTGTTACAACCAATTCAACAATAATTGAATGTAAGAGTCTCTTGATATCAACAATAGACTCACTCAATGTGTAATATGGTACAGAACATTTCTTCATGATTTCATTATGATATTTTGAATAATGTTTTTTGAATTGGAGTTGATTTGGACATTATTCTTTAAATGTGTATATCATAGAATTTGCACCTGCTGCAATGCTTGTTCAGATCCCACTAGGTGTGGTTCTTGCTATCCCTCCATTCAACTATCCTGTCAATCTGGCAGTCTCAAAGATTGGTCCAGCCCTTATTGCAGGAAATTCTGTTCTCCTAAAGCCACCCACCCAGGTATCATAGTTGGACATTAAATTACCATTATTCTACAAATATTGTTTGTGCTGGAGTATCGGAAATCCCCAGCAGTTTTTATTTACATTAGGCAAATCCTGTGGAACATTGATTTGCTCTATATTCTAGGGAATCCCGTGATTCTTCATCCTAAGACCCATGCTGACTAGTGACCAATCATGTTGTCCTGAGCAGCTTAATATTTGCATTTCAATGACTCTAAGCTGGTTTCAATCTGATGTATACTTTTCAACTTGGTGTTCAAAAGAAAAGGAGGTCTCAATTGAGCAAATAAAATTGGATTGTTGATTTCAATTCTCAGGAATTAGGTGTTTGGAGTGAATTGTTTAGAAACACTTTCTGCCTGGCAGTATATCTTGTACATGCAACCTATGATGGAGGTTTATCTACATTTACCTGAGCTCCAGTTGACTGCTCAATGCAGGGTGCAGTTGCAACACTGCACATGGTACACTGCATTCATATGGCAGGATTCCCCAATGGTTTAGTTAATGCGATAACTGGCAAGGGCTCTGAGATAGGAGATTATACAACCACGCATCCAGGAATCAATTGCATCAGGTTATGCACTGATAAAACCACATAATTATTTAGATTCCTCCTGTCTCAAGTAACCATGGAATTATTAGTGCAATATGTGATGGTAGTGTTGTTGTCATGACACTGAAGAAGTCACTGATACACAGCTTTGTAAGTTGTTTTGGAACAGCTTTACCGGAGGAGATACTGGAATTGCAATTTCAAAGAAAGCTGGCATGATCCCACTGCAAATGGAATTAGGAGGAAAGGATACTTGTCTTGTGCTGGAGGATGCTGATCTGGAGCTTGCTGCTACCCATATTGTGAAGGGTGGATATTCCTACAGGTGCCTCTAACCTGCCAGGTTACCATGTTAATCTATCTGTTAAAAATGACCATTCCATTGGGAGGTGCATAATATGTTTGTTGTACTGTTTATATGGATGGTTACATGCAGTGGACAACGGTGCACTGCTGTGAAGGTGGTTTGTGTGATGGAGTCAGTTGCAGATGACCTGGTGAAAAGAATTAATGAGAAAATTAAGAAGCTTACTGTTGGCATGCCTGAGAAAGACTGTGACATCACCCCTGTGATCAGTGAAACGTCAGCTAATTTCATTCAGGGTCTCGTAGAAGATGCCAAGGAGAAAGGTGCTAAGCTCCATCAGGTGCCAGCCCACCCTGAGACTACCGTCCAAAATTGCTGGATGTGCATACAGATAAATAAGGCCTAAAATACTTCCAGACTTCATTTTTATATGCCAATGTTTACTTGTTGTTTCATGCAATGGCATAATATTAATGGAATTGAACATCTTTGCACATGTTTCCACTTTGCCAAGTATCCCCTTGTTTAAATTTCATAATGGTGTTCAAAGGAAAATGGCTGATTGGGAAGTTGAACTACTTACAAATGTTGTGCCTTGCATTCAAAAGCTATTGAGTCATCTGTGGAATTCTGATTGTGTGAAGTGAATCTTGTGTGGCACTGATACAGGAATGGAAGAGAGAGGGTAATCTCATTTGGCCAGTTCTAATTGACAAGGTGCAGCCTGATATGCGGATTGCTTGGGAAGAACCGTTTGGACCTGTGCTTCCGATTATGAGGATAAAGAGTGTTGAAGAAGGGATTCATCATTGCAATGCGAACAACTTTGCTCTTCAGGTTTGCCAGTTTCTGCACCATAAAACATGAACCTCTGCAGTTGTGGTATAAAGTTGACTGCTATAGAAATGTCCAAGTGTGACTCTTGCAGCCTGCATTCCAGCCATGAACTTTGTACTTATCAGACATGCTGCCTGATTCAGCTCTCCATAATACAGAGGTGAATTCTACAAGGGGAGGTATTTGTATTTACTGCAGGGATGTGTGTTCACCAAGAATATTGACAAGGCTATCATGATCAGTGATGCTATGGAATCTGGAACAATTCAGATCAATGCTGCACCAGCTCGAGGACCTGACCATTTCCCTTTCCAGGTTTCCTCATACCTACTCTTCTGTTATGTGGTTTGTTGATAGAGACACCTGGCAGAGCTAGTGTAACTAAGCATCACTTTGCTGAAGGAAGCTTTAAATTCAAGTGCAGTCCTCCTCAGTCTTATCAATGCTATCCCTTTCTAAGTGTTCTCCGGTAGGGCAGTGCTCTTGCTTCAAGGTACAAATAAATGAGAGATGAATGAATTATGGTATATAGTCCATGGACCCAAGATCAGGCTGACAGACTGGGCAAACTCAAAACAGAGACATCTGAGGTCATACTGACTGATTGGGATGAAGTTGGCCCAAATTTAAATGCTCAAAATGTATGCTGCAAAAGGAGCTGTTGGCCACAACATTTATGACCTTGCATTTGTCTCTAAAGCTAGTTGAAATCGATGTCCATTTTGGCAGGGTCTGCGTGACAGCGGTATAGGTTCACAAGGAATTATCAACAGCATCAACATGATGTGCAAGACCAAGAGTACAGTTATAAACTTACCTGGGCCATCCTACGCTATGGGGTAAGCTGCTACTTAATAAAAAACATAGTGGGAGTTCAGTAATCACATGTCATAGCAGAAGGCAGCATGTTGAACTTTTCCAAGTTCTTGAATACGGAGCTTTACTCAAAAAAAATTTCACAACGGATGAGATGTGAGGCATCATTTAAAGCTTGCTTGCTTGACTGAAGAACTAGATCATAATTTCCAGACATTTCAGTGTCTAGCATTTGAAGCATGCAAGGGGTCTTTCATGAGCACGATGGTTGCTGAGCCTTGTAGGGTGAATGAACAAGAGATGTAGGCTACGGTTCTTTGTTGAGAGTTCCAATTACATTTTTCTAAAAATCCAATCGAACCTCCTTGTTTGATATCTATTATATTCCCATTGTTTTCTTCCTATGCTAGAATTGGATTGTAGTCTAATGAAAGGAACAAAGTTGATCTTTAAGCCTACAATGTAAATGTTGTTCTTGTTTGCTTGCATCAATTAGAATAAATAACATTGGTAATGGAAATTGTGATGTTTGAGTGGTGCTAACTTGGAAACTCCATCCTAGACAATTATGCCAATTTTGTAGGACTTGTGTGTGTAGCATCAAAGATTATGTTGTGAGTTTTGCCACTACATGTTAGTTGAAAGTTTGTTTCATGCTAGATGAGGGTTAAAGCATCATTGTACTGGCAAATGCTTATATTGAAATGTATGAGAACCAAGTGCAACAAACCAATTTAAAACATTTAAACTTCAAAATTGCATATTGCAATGTTTATCAAGCACCTCACCTCTTTATGAGTGTGTGAATGAAAGAGAGAGAATCTCACATATCGGATCATGTTATTATGTAGGATTATGTTGTGAGATAAATAGGACTGATATTTGAAAGGGATGCATACACAAGTTTTTATTGTTCTCTTCTTGGTGATTCAGAGATGTTGAACCTAATCTTATAAAATTACAACTATCAATTGATAACACACACACACACTTGCATTGAATGCATGAATGCATCCCATCACCATGTTTGTGTTGGTGTTAGAGCTTGGTTATCCAATTTAATATCAACTTCATCATGTGTGTCAAGGAATTTGTGTTCACAATCCTAATGGAGAAAATGGGATAGAAGATGACCAATCAAAGAGGTCAATAAACAATTGAGGATTCAATTATAATGCCATTTAACTAGGGAAAGTAATTGAATTATACAATTTCATGCAACATCTCACAAAGTATTGACCTTAGCAACATTTGTAATTTAGCTCCAAGTGCATGTTGAAATATGCCAAAAAGTAATTCTCAACACTCTACGAATGAATGCATAAAAAATGAAACAAAATAGTATGTGAAACATCTTCACAAATTGAATTTTAAAAGCCATATCTGAGTGTATCAATTGTGATATGGATATGTTTTTAGAAGCTTGGGAGATTTTTATATCAACTTGTTCTTTTAGTGTACTTTGAATCTATTTCGCAAAAAAATGTGTACTTGTTTACATTATTCAAAAGTAAAGATATTTTATATTAATCGATTGTAATTTTTTATATAAATAGTAAGAATATGTTTTAAATGTCGAAAACAAAACTTTCAAAGCCTTCACATTATTGTAATTCAAAAATTGAAAATTTGAAAAATGCCTTTTCAATACCATAAATGCTCATCAATAATGGATCATTAACTAATGTAAAAAACTTGCAAAAAATAAATAAATTTTTGCTAATAATAAATAAATTTGGGATGACCATATATGGCCAACTAAATTTAAAGGTTGATATGGCCTATAAGTTATTATGCATGGTGCCAGAAGGCCTACAAATCCAAAATGCAAAATCTAAGTTAATATTTTATGAATAAGGAAGGCAAATTGACATATTTTATCATGTTTGGACCCCTTAATTAACATTGATGTTTTATATTTCCCTACTTGGAAATGCATAGAATTGACATTGTTGCTCAAGAAAGATAAATGTTTAGTTAGTTGTTGAGATGACAAAGACCGTAGGGTGTATCACCCACAACAACTCAAAGAAATGTTGGAGCTTGGGTGCTTTTGTATGCTAGAAAAGAAATATTATTAATTGAGATTCGGATTAAACCACCATATTAAGCCTTACATTTATTCATAAAATGTGAATTAAATTTATAATATCACACAATTGTGTGTCTCAACCTATGGGTTAAGTTAACCAAGACATTTTATTCAAAATACACAATAGGTTCAATAATATTTTTCAAATGTAAATTGCAAAACATAAAAAATAAAAGAAAATGAAAATGGTGTATAAAATTCATGTTCATGCATTGAAAGTATTGTCAAGAAGTTATTATTTGCTATCAAATTTTTAATAAATGGAGATGAAACAATACAATACTTTCATTTATGAAAAACATGCGCTTGGAATATAAAATGTTTTATAAGATCATTGAGGTGCTAAATTTATCACTTTCATTATGGACTTAATACAAGAATAAATGTTCATGAAAAGTGTTAAAGTGATAAAATGTAAACCACCTAGTGCTTTGTTAGAACTAGCAAACAATATTCATAAGAAAAGCTCTTAGGAAAATGTCCAAGTCTTAATATAAAGCTTCTAAACATAAAACATTCACTTGGAAATAAGAAAATAATCAAATTTTTCTTTTATTGTAAAAACTTGCACATATATCAATACAAATTATTTTAAAAAAATAGTAAATCACATTACTATGGCCCAACATGCCAACATTGTTAAGGAAAATTAAAGGCCTTGTGTAGTTATGTAGAATGTCAAAATAGAAAGAGTCAAAAAATGGGATAAAAGAAGCTAATGTTATTAGTTAGTGTTTATTTGACATGTTTACAAGTCTACTAAAACATTAGTTATTATTTTTTTAATAATTTTTTTATGAAATAATTTTTTTAATATATTAATATAACATTTGGATAAGTTTGAAAACAATCCAATGAATATAAAAAAAATTATAAACACTATTTAAAGCCATATTTAATTGTTAAAAACATTGTTTAAACATTGAATATGAATTATTTAAATATTATTTAAACATTATCTAAACTCTATTTCATCAATCTTGTGTTTCCATATTAACTTGTTAGAACTATTTCAGAATTACTTATAAAAGCTAAGTATTATCAACGGGCACAAACAAGGTAAAATAAGCCAATAGTGTTACTTTAAAAAAAGATTGCACATTGTCCTTTTGCCCAAAAAAACCTTTTTCATACAAATGAATTTTTGAATATTTGTTTTGAAAATTGTTATGAAAAATGCATATAATTGTTTAAGTAGATGAATTTTTTTGGAAATAAATATGAATTTTGGAAAATGTGCTGATTCCTTATAAATTTTGTGTTTCATCTTTTAAAATGATAAAAATTTCAAATCATAACCAAAAATTGATTTACATTTTATTTTTCTTTTCTTGTATAATAAACTACAACATCATGTACATTATGCCCCATTTATATGTGGTTAAGGACTTTTGAAATTTTAAAATTTTGGATGAATTTTGGAAAGCTTTTTGAATTTTTTGAATTTTAAAATTTCATATATTTTAGGGTATGAGTGCTTCTAAAATGTGGTTAATAGGCAGTAAATCTTTTTCTTTTTTGCCATCAATTTTGTTCTATTATATGAGTCCTTTTGATAGTCCTTTGCAAAATTGATTCAATCTAACACAATAGGTGTTCACTTTCAAAGGTCTTAAATCAAAGCTTAAACCTAAAATTTTATCAAATGGATTTTTGGTTTGAATTGCTTGACATTCATATGATTGAGAAAGGACCAAGTTGACATGATTGCCATGGTTTCAAATGGTAAAACATAAATATTTTTCCAATCTTGATTATTTTTAAGGCCCATTTGACATCCTTTTTGGCTCGTTTATTGTGACTACACCCAACTTTTTGTATTTTATTTTCCCCTAAAGATATTGTACTTAGTATGTTATTAATACTAATGTCATTCAACATACACATTTTAACATGAAGTCATTCATATTCATTTTTGGATCATTTCCCTTACCTTGTCATTTATGTCATGAGTAGTGATTTTGTTTTTCAAGTATGCATAGTTACCAATTTGCTATAGAGTCCAGCTATTGATTACTCCAATTAACTAAATTTTTATGTGAAGTGGAATTTATTAAATGATATTTTTCAATGGAGGGTGGCCATGATGGTGAGTTGTTTTTGGTTGAAAATCCTTTAAGGTGTACCACCAAGGATGAAAAGGGCCTAGTATTCATCATAATCTTTTTTTCTCCTATATTTTTATCCCCATCAAAATTAATGAATCAAAAAGTGTCAAATATTTCATAAGTACCATATTTCACCACTACAATCTTAAATCTCATCATAATCATCCATAAATGTCCTTTTACATGGTAAAAAACCACTAGGAAAAAAATAGAAAAAAAAGTGACATTATGTCACGATTTTGGTACACTTCAAACAATTTAGACCCTTTTTACAAATGTCTACAAATTGGCAACAAGAATGCTTGCTATGTTAGGTAATTAACTACAAGGTGAGTCACAAATTTCTAAGGAGTAGATTTAAAGGGAGTAAATTTGCCCACATAAAATCAATAAATCTCCAAAATAGTAATGTAACTTATGTGATTGCAAAAAAACTCCCCAAAAACTCAATTGTTAAAACATATGACAAATTCAAAAAACAACAACTAACAACCATCCCCACTTTTTGACCAACTCATATATTCCAAAAACAACATAAAAATGCCATTATTTTGCTATAGTATTTGATAGATTCAAAAAACGACCAATCTCCACCATCCCTATTCTCCAAACAACTAACATATGCCATAAAAAAAAATGTCATTTCCAATTTGCACGCTTATGAATCATGACAAAGTTGCAAATCAACAATTGATCCATTCCAGGGAATAAAATGGCAACCATTACCTTAGTACAACCTTTTAATAGCTTCAAAAATCATTTACAAAAAATCTAAAATGGTCACTAACAAAAACCAAAATCATTGTGTAAGATCAAAATATGGTCTACCACTTAGGACTTAAGAACTAGGGAAGATTGTGGGTCAAGCTTTAACTATGCATCCACACAATATTAATTTTTGACTTGCTAGTTGGCAAGGGCCAAGTTGTATGGAAAAATTTGCAACACAAAAAAATGCTGACTATGGAATTTGATGCACATATTTAAATGTGCGTTCAATTGGTACTATATGTTTTTCCATGAAGCTAAACATGTTAAATGTCTATTCATTTTCAACAGAACCAAGGACTTGAATAACAAAAATTTCAACAAGCTTAATGAATTCTGAGATCTTATGGTTGAGAAATGGAATCTAGAAATTTTATGATAAAACTTGGTAAGTGGATTGGAATCACTTTCCTCATGCAAAATTGGCTTAGAGTTATGTCCCATGGTTATCTTGAGAAAAAGACTTGCAAATTTAGGTTGTGATTTGAAAGCAAGGTAAGCACCACTTTCCCAATTTCACCCACCTTGCAAAAGGCATAGAAGGTGGCCTTTAACACATTCAATTGCCTTTGAAATTCCTCCTTTACATCCATTAGATTTCTAGCCTAAAATTGTGGATAAACCACACCCAATGTTATCATAACCTAATGTTTTGGGAAATGCCATTCAAGCTCCTTAATAAAACCCTAGGCTACCCCTTCACAAATTTGTTGTTTGATTTTGGCCATAGCCAACTTGAAAGCTTCTTTGGTGATAAGCTAAAGTTCTTTAACATTATTTTAGTCATGCTGGTAAATAAAGTATGTGTGTCCAACACATGAAAATGCAAAATACATGGCATCCTTTCCACCATTGAGATCAAAAAACCAATTCATGGGAAGGTTTTCATTAGGGGCAATTTCAAATGCAAGATCATTGAATCTAATGTAAGGATCACAATATAACTTATAAAGCTTGTGTTGCACAAATTTGACAATTTCCACAAAGTCACATACGAAAACATCTTGACCTTGTGTAATTTTGATTAGCATATTCACACATTCAAGCAATGGAAAAATACAAAGCAACCTAAGAATAAGCTTGACATCACACATTTGGTTCAAATTCTTCAAAGCTTGATCACTCCTAGAACTTTTTGCATGCATTTTCATAATGAAAGGACAATATTCAATATGTACTCATTTTGTTAGAGATAACATGGAAATCCATTGTGTTTTTCAGAAGTTTATTACCTTTGGTATTGATAAGATTTAGTAGTTTTTGAAATTCAAGGAACTTCTTAGGGTTGTGAGCAAAAAAAAACATAAAAGTTTTGTAATAGCACCTCCAACTAATGCACAAGTTCCATATTAGACAAAGTGACCAATGCTAGATTGGTCTTATGAACAAAACAATGAGTTACCTTAATTAAAAATGGGCTAATACTATCCTTGAAGTACAAAGTCACACCCATTCAATGGCCTTGAAAAACATTTATACTCCCAACCAGCTAATCCATCCTTAAGCCACCAAATTCAAGCAATGTTTTCACCATTAATCCAAAAATATTATTAGATGCCATTACAAGGAATCCATGCATTTGCGACTTGTGTCCAAATCAACCATTTTTCCAACTATAAATGCAATTTTCTTCTATAGTATTTGGTAAAAATGACTTGTAGTGATATACACGACTACAAAATGGTTTGGAGTTGCATATGCAACTTGCAACTAATGTCAATTTGGATGAAAATGAAGATGAAAAATACACTAATATCATCCATTTTAGTGACATCACAAAATATATGAAAATGTAGTTGATTTTGCGACTTGGAAGGTGGTTCATAGGCGATTGGACACCACATGGCATCTTTTCAACTTAATTTGCAACTATGAATCCTAGTTACAAATGCACATCTAATTAAATGTGAAAAAAAGGAGTTTGACAATGAAATTACTAGATTTAGTGATTTAATTGTTTTCCCTTAATTATTTTCAATGAACTAACCATTAATTGTGTAGGAAGGTTTGGTGGGTTTGTGAAAATTTTAGAGGACCCATGGCAATTAGTGGTAAAAATAGGGTTCGGTAGTGGGTAATATGTATGTGGCTAGCTAAGTAGTAGGTGTTTTATTGTGTTGATAAATCATAATTTTTTAATAGTCAAATTAATTAGGCAAGTTAAGTAATAGGTAATTCATTGTCTTGAATGAAATAATTTTATGTTTAATTAATTAAATAGGCTAGGTAATTAATCAATTAGAAAGTTGGAAGGTTTAGTCAATAATAAACAATATGTATGTGGGCTAAGTATTAGGTATTTAATCATGTTCATATGTGATAATGTTTTTGTATTAATTATCTAATTAATTATGTTATAAATTAGGTTAGGGTTTAGGTAGTAGGTGTAATTAATTAATTAGGTAGGCAATATAATTTATTTATTGAATAGGCTAGGTAATATGGATAATTTATGACCCATTTAAAACATTATATAATGAATAAGTTATATATCATCCATCCAAATTACATTTTGTTGATACAATTATGAAGGCATATTCACAATTAGGGTACCCAAAAGGATAGTCTAATGAAAAAAGGATTACAAAAGACTATTTTGAATATTTATTATATTTATTATTTCATGATTATAATGAATTATTATATGTTTATTATTAGAATGATGTCATGTTAATTTAATAAGAAAATCAAAGAACAAATTGGTATAATATAGATGTCCTTTTGAGTCCTTTTAAATAATTTAAGTTCTTATTTTAACTATAATGTTCATCTTAAAATAATCAAAAGGAATGTATTAAACAATGTAATTGACTTCAATTTTTTTCATGGATAAGATATGTGTAGATCTACATTTGGCAATGTTCATATAATGCATTTGATTAAATAATATACAATATAAGAATTTTGAAGGCTACAGAATCCATTTTGAAAAGGTAACAAGGAAAATAATTCCTTTTTCATTCCATTTGGTTGATTTTTTGTATTCACTAAGCTTAGAATTTGTGGCCCCAAGTGTCAACAAAATGTGCAGGAAATTTTCATGCAACAAAACATGTTAAATTGTACATAAAAGCTTATGTATTCATTTTCTTCATTTATCAATTTTTACCAAAATATTTATGCTAATTACATACGCATGTGACAAATCACCACCACCATGAAAATTATCATAATTTTAATTATCCAATATCTCTCATTTAAATTTATTCCATTTAAATTCTATATTTTGAAGATAGCAAAAAAAAAGTCAAGCTTGAGTCTTGTGTCTAAAAAAAAGTACCTTGATTATGAATATGCCCATGATCTATTATGAAAAAAATTATATATAATATAATTTTAAAAATCAAATAAAGGTTTGAAATGTGGAAAACCATAATTTATTTGTGAATATTTTTTTATCATAAATTTAAATAAAACTTAAGATATTATATGTGTGAACATAATAAAATTTATAGTTCAATAGAATCAATTAATTATATGGCATAAAATAATATTTAAAAACTAAAATTGATTATTTAAACTATTCTTTACATCATAAAGAATATGGATAATATAAAAGCTTTTAGTCTATATTTATTATAATTTATATATGATCAATTATAAAATTTATATGTGAACAAATTATATATCACACATTTAAATTAAATTTTATTGGTAAAACATGATTTATCAAAAGAAAAATTGTATAAGATAATTTTAAAAATCAAATGAAGGTTTAAAATATTATATATATATATTCATTGTAAATCATGTGATTGAATTTATTTTTTCAAATAAATTTATATTTTAAGACAGAAACATGTATTTTTGTACATTATTGAAAAAAATTTAAATTTAAACTTTAATCTTGTCATTTGGACGAAATCTTAATAAGATATCAAAGATGAAAAATGATGTTTGTGTAATGTTTAAAATGAAGTAACATATATATTACAATGCACATTACATTTTTGCCACAACAAGTGGGTGTGGCTTGGTGGTGAAGTAGGCATAATACATGGGTTATTTAATTATGTAGAATTGTTTTTTTAACCTAATCTATGTAATGACACATGTTAAAATGGTACATGTTGAACTTAATGAAATTAACAATTATATATATCTTTAAATAAATATAAATAATGCGATTACATTATTTAGTTGTAAAATTAGTCGCAAAATGACAATGCCATGTACTAAACTGGTTTGGATGGATGTAAAGTTCATGTAACTTGCATCTTTATGTAATTGCCATAATTACAACTTGGTGCCATGTATTTTCTTTTGTGACTAGAATTTTATGTGACTTGTCCAAAGTGATTGCGCCTTGTAGTAAGTCACAAGTGGTAATAACAATTAAAAATTAGTCATAAATCAAGTTGTTTAATCGCAAATCCCTTGTAGTGTGTTGCAGAAACCCAACTATTTCAACATAAAGTGGGATTGGAATCCTCTTCCAACCTTGCATGGCATACAAGTAGATTGATACCTATTGAATGTTGTTAATTATTGTAATAACAATGAAGGTGGCAAAAAAAATGTTGCCATGGTGGCCTCCAACAATATGACTTCAACCATGCCCCAACCTAACGTATCAAACCAATGTTTTTTGGATACAAATTTGACCTTCAACAATTGGAACAAACCTTTCATATGTTCATACTTTGTCATGGGACGTCCATGGTTCAACAAGTGATAGATGGAAATAAATTGCACATTTTTTAATTTATGTTTTGAGGGGACATCAATTTGGATCCCATCAAAGATAGAAGGGCACTTGGTAGCAAATAATTCATGTTAGTTTTTGGCATGCATTGAATTTTTGTTAAAATAATGAGAACTAACATCCACACTTGGCATGGAAACCTTGGTAACTTGACAGCCAACATGTTCAAGAACAAACTATCTAGCTTTGGGGGTAGAAGCTTCTCTTTCCCTTCAATTGCTATGCAAATCTTACATTTGACTTAGTGTGCTAACCCTTTGTCATCAATGATAGATTTTGGCCATGGTAATTGGATAACTTAACCATCCTAAAACTTTTGAAAACTTCATATAACATTCATCTTTTTTTTTGTGGAATTTGTTTAGATAGATTTTCACAAGCTATATTAAACAATAAAATAATGGATGACTTACTTTCAAATGAAGTAGGAGTACGTTGGGTGGAAAATGAACTACCCTCATCTTGAAGGTGTGACAAAATAAGGAAAATAGGCTTGAATTTAAAATTTTGGGGAATTTGTAAAAAGGCCATGGTGTGTTTACCTTGCAAATAGAAAAAGATTAGGATTAACAAAATAAAAGATTGAAGACAGAATGAAGTTAGATCCCATAATCAAATTCCTTTTAGAACAATTAACGTTGAAAATTGGTTTATACACACTTGATGTTGCAGGCTTTAACATTGGGTTTGTGACTAAGTGTGGGGTGCAAGGGCACATGATGCCAAAACAGTGTGTTCAAGATTGAATCAAACTTTCACAAATGAGGGAAAATGCAAGAAATTGAGCTCAATGACTCCCAAATGGACTTCCACTTTAGGAGTTACATTTGTGTGAGAGTCTTGAATATTTAAAACCTTGGTTGAAAAGGCAAACAACCACCAAATAGGGCCCTTAGGATACCATTGGAAAGGTCTCAAAGTGCAGATGTTTAAAGTGCCCTCACATTGTTCATTTGACCTAAAATGAATGAATTATTATCAAAAGAAGGGTTGGGAGTCAAATTGAGAATTTGACTCTCAACCACAAATCCCTTTAAAGTAGGAGTCAAATCATTTATGATTGGGGCATGCAATACACCCTTGGAAACATCTTTTTGAAGGTTATACAATGGATGAGAGTATGATTAAGTGGTACCACAAAAAACATCACAACTGAATTTTTCAAGACCTATCAAACTTTGGAAAATATAGGAAACACATAAAGAAAGGTTTTTAGTACATGTTTATGTTGAATACATTAACTAGGTTGTGTAGATTTTGAAATTTCAACAATGCAAAAAATATTTTGAATCTTATTGTTCCTATTCATTACATTCACACAAAGTTTTAGGAAATTAACAATGGTTATGTTCTTTAAATTTTTTGGTTAAGAACATTTTTCATACAAGGTTTGGGATTTTTTTTTGTGAATATAAATTTTAAGGTATTTTAAATGGTATTCTATTTGATATTTTTATTGGGTAATTATTTGAGTATGTATAATTTAGTTATGAATTTCCAAGGTTTAAAAACTTGATTCCTAAAAGGGCCACATCAATAAGGAATACAAATTCGTAACAATTTCGATCTTTTTTTATTGTAATGGAAACTTTAAGCCATATACTTTGGCATGCAATAAATAAACATGAGAAAAAAAATTTGAGGGTGTTCCTAGTGGGTCCACCCAATCATACTTTCACCCATATATTCCTTTTGCATGCTCCAAACAAACTTGATTTGAGGAAGATATGAATGTCCAAACTTTTGGGAGAAGAAGAGTCCCAATTTTGGGACTCCCACTTAGGAGTCCCAAGAAAAAATGTCATTTGGATGTAAGCCCCATAAAGAGTCACCTATTATATTATAAGGAGGGGAGTGGTGCTTCTTCCCAAAGGTTATGGGTTATGTAAAGCTTGTGTTTGAGGTTGTCCTTATTAAACTTCCTGGACCACTTGCGTTCAACTTGCATTAATCAACCTTTCTCCTTGATTATGAAGCTTGTTTTAATCTTAAACTCTTACTTGTGAATTCATTCTAGTTTTATCTTGGAGCTCCAACACGTTCTCCTACCCTAGAGGTGTTGCAATTGAAAAAATGTGCCTTGCTTATTTTATTTTTCTATTGTTTCACTTTGCGACCCGTTTTTGGGTCTCCTAATGAGTTTGGGGGTGTGTCATTTGATCCCATATTCTAATGTAGTGCCATCCATCATGACCCTAATGTTGTATCCTAAAAATGTAGCATTTGGATGCCAAAATTCCATATAGAGCCCAACAAATAAACCCTGCACAACATAGGTGTGTTAACATTTGAACATTGGCCTTGAGGATTAGATGGTTGGAGATATCACATACCATAAAACAAAAGAAAACAAAGCAAAAACATTTAAAGGGAGGGTCAACTTCACAAATCTTTGATCACTAAAAAAGACACATGTTACAAACAACAATACAAGACACATTGTCATAAGGAGATGGAATTAGATGATGGCACTTAAAATGCAAATTGTAGACCATATATAACACTCTAGTGACAACTAGAGAAATGAAAATTGATATGAAATATATTAGGTTGAAATTGGGTGTTTATCAATGTAAATAAGACCATGTGCCTTCCAACAAGTTTGAGTGTAACTTATAAATATTAGGTAATGCCATACTTAGAGCAAGACCTTTACAATTGTTGATTATTAAACTTGACATTGTTCACATCATACTTTCATAACATCATTAATGAAGGAAAAATGTATATATTCAAGAACCTAAGCCAAGTCACAAAATGATACAATGTAGGTCAAAACCCCAATTCCCACTAGAAGGGGCAATACACAGAGTCAAAAAGAAGCAATTGAAGCATTGGAGAAAATTTATGTGTGAAAAACAAAAGAAATTAAAAAATTAAGAAAATAAAATCAACAAATAAACAAAATGGCAATTGTGGATTAGGAAGTGCAAAAACTTATAGAGACTTGTAATGGGATAGGTGGATGTAATTGCACATCTTCCCTTGTGTTGTGACACAAATGTCATTCTTGTTGATTGGAGTTTTAGCTTATAGTTTCTCCATTCTTTGGTACGGATTCAAGAACCTTGTTACTCCAAAATCCACAATGCACATTGCTCAACAATGCAAACACAAAAATCATTGATGCAAGTACTTATTATTAATACACCAAAGCTTCCCAAATCTTGCCATAAGTTCTCGGAATCCATGTAATGGTCAAATTTCAAAACAAACATAAAAAAAATTTGGTTTTGCAACAAAACTACCATCACCATGCAAGACTTGCAATGTCCCTTAAAATACGGATGCACCCAAACAATCAAGATGTTGGTGATGTCAAGGCACCATTAAATCGCCTATTATTGGTGTTTTTGTTCTAGATGTGCATTGCGTGTAGCTGGTGATTATGTTTGGAATGTAATAGCTATAGTGGCGATAAACTCAACAATGCTACCAACATTGTTGGCAAACAAAAAACTATGATGGTAAAAAGGGTGGTGACTATAGGGTTTAAATAGTTTGAATGGTGGTGATGCTTCCACTTGGCGCCAAGAGGATTTGGCAATCTTGCCCAAATTCAACCCTTGATTTCACAACAGTCCTATTGTGGGGGTTTTTGGTGTAGCCTTTTGATGATTTTTTGCCCAAAAATATCATTGCTCATAAGCCCTAGGTTTTAAGGGTCAAAAAACTAAGTTTGATTTTATGCAATTGACAACATGGTAAAAATTTTCTTGGGTTTTTTATGTGCCCAATTTGCAAGGCCACAATAGCATTAATGAACACAACCAATTAGTAGAACATGGGGGAACAATACTATTAACTATCATGGTTTGGTATTTAAATGTATCATATGTTAGTACGACTTATATTAGTGCCTAACATTACCAAAACTAATAAAATTACACACACAATTCAAATTGAAACTCACAATGTGCAAATCCAAAGCCTAAAACATGGAAAAGTTGAAACCTTGTTCACATGAAACTAAGTTCAAGAAAAAAATATAAATATTTTATTTATATATGTACACACACAAATTGTAATAGATAATTGACATATGAGATATGCTTTTTGCTTTGAAGGACATAACTATACTCATGGTGCTCTACTTTTTGTCTTTTGGGTCCAAACTTATGCTATGTCGAATGCATTCTTTTCTATTACCCAAATTCACTAGGTTTATATTGAAATGGGAGGACTACTCTTAAGGAAGCTTTCCTTAAGCTGTTGTTATTTTTTTTTTCCCATCTTGAAGATAGGCATTTTTTTTGGGGGCTGTACTTGATTCGGTTTCCAGAAGTATTGGTGAATTATTTCCAGTTTTTCATAAATGCAAGCAGCACTTTGTTGAAAAAACTCCAAAAGACTCAGGTGGGTTCTATGATTGTGTGAACTTTTTTAGTAGCCCAAAAAAGCAAACTAGACAAGATACAAATGTATTTGTATGGGGTAGCTGTTTTCAGCCACAAATTGTCACTCAATTAGTTGAAGCAACTTCTAGAAGGGAGAGAGAGTATATATACTCTATGTACGTGTTTTCAAAATGCTTCTAGTCTTTATATTCATGATGAAAAGGTTTGTGTTATATCTAGTATTTGTTTATTATTATTTTTTTTTGGGATGAAAAAATTTACATCTTGGTGACCCAAAAGTTGGAAGTTCTAATGCTACTAGGACTTTTGTTTTTTTTCTAAAAAAAAAAATTGGGCACAAGTCGTCACATTACAAGGGAATTTTTTTTCTATAGTCACCACATTTAGACAATAGGTTCTGACATGCCACAAAAAATTAGAAGAGGAGTCCTTCCCATTATCAAGATTACCCACTCAAGCTTTTTACACTTGTTTGGTTTGGTTCACCTTTTTTCACCTTCTCTTGACTTTGCACTTTGCCTTGTGTTGGAGGAAGAGGAGGAGGAGGAGCCTATTCATCATAGAATTTGGCTTTGGAGTTTGAGACATTCTTCTTCCTGATGCCCCATTTGTTCATGTTTCTTTGCCCAGGACAGACAGAAAGAATAACATTTAGACCAAGGTTCGTGCTAAGGTGGTAGTAGTAGTAGTAGTAGTGTTAGAAAAGAATAACAAGTAGATCAAACATTCTGGCTTGATGCACTCTGCGCGGCTGTTTGTTCAATCTGGCTGTTTGTTTCCCTCCTGCCTGAACAAAATACAGAACAATCATCATCATGCCCGTATTTCTGGATCTATCACCCATCTAAGTATATCCATCCAGAATCACAAAGACTAAAGAAAATCGAGAGAATATGTATTGTGATTGCACAAGTACGAAGTCTAGTATAATTTTTCTCTAGTGTGCGCGCACACACACCCATTGTAGGTATGATTTGAGAGAGTGATTCTAGAGTGTTGAGAGTATAGCGATTCTCAGTTGCCTCAGATTCAGCTTTTTGTTGTCAATAGGCAGTTTGGGTGGTAAATTGAAGAAATGAGATGAAATGGCAAAGTCTTCCCTCCTTTGACACTTGATCCAAAATGTGGATTGTTAAAACTCTAGCCAGGATAACTTGGTCTAATCAAAATTCATTGGAAAATTGGTTTGGAAATAGATCGAGATTTGATTGGGATGGCATTAAAAATTGACATTGATTTTAATTTCATTAAAAATCCATTTGGATCTAGAACTCTTCAGGAATGGACCTAAATCTGGATGGAGAACTGACTTGGATGGATGTTCCAAGATAGATGTGACCTTGAGAAATTAAATAGATGACATAAAACTCTCAATAAAAATGTAAACCAAATTGAGTTGAAATTAGTTTTAGAGTTTTTGAAATCAATTGCATCCCTCAGGGGAAGGGGGCCCTTGCAATTGCACCCTTTCAAGCAGCCCCCTGCCCTCAAAATGTTGGCTTCCATATCCTCCTAAAACTATGGATGAAATCCATAGAATATTGGTGCACTCTTGAATGTGCTACTTGGATTCACTAATTGGTGGATTGAATGCAATTGTTTGATTAAAATCCCATCCAAATTCACATGTCAATGCTTGTAACACAAACTTCCCACATGAACATTAACATGTCAATTTGACACTCTAGTAAAACCTTTGACAAAATTTGTGATGTAATTGAAGGAATGCTTATTGAGTGTAAAAACTTGCACATTGGATATCACAGGATTAAATTATTGTCCATTTTTACACCATGTAATGCCCTTGGTTGTGGGGATTACTGAAATCAGCTTTGCCTTGTGTAGGCCCTTATTCCGTTAATGCCCATCAAAGCCTTAGGCATTACCCTACAACAAAAACCTTAGGAAAACCCAATTTTTTAGAAAATATGAAAAGTTCCATCACCTGCACCGAGTGATTTTTTGATGGCCAATTTTCACCCATTTTGTGCAACATATTTTGGAGAACAAATAGTATTGTTGCAAATTTTCTGTTTAAAGAAAAAAGGCCAAAAAAGAAAAAAAATCCAAAAAATAACACAAATGTTTTGTGATGACACTTGCCTAAAATATGAAAAGTATTGAATATTAAATATTTAGTTCCATTATTTGAATATCTCCAAATTTGGCTAAATAATGAAAAATATCACCACTTGAGCAAATTTGACAAAATTGAAAAGAAAAAAAAAACACACACACTGCCTACACCAATTTAACATTCCAAAAGAAACCCATTTGGACTTATAAGGAGTTTTTAGGGTTAGGCTAAAAACAAGCTTGTCTTCTATGCTTTGTAGACAGAAGACGAACCATATTGACTTTGGAGAAAGACACCAGGCAAAAGCTTACTATATACATGAAGCACGGGCAAATACATTGTTGACTAGCTATTGTTGTTGGGAAGAAAGTTTTGTAACTTAGAACGTGCAAAATGCATCATCATCAATCATTTGATGTCGGGAAAGATGACCACAAGCTTACTTACTTTACAGAAGGTAGCATTGTTAGAGTTTGGAGAAGGAGCCGTCAAAGACAGCTATTGTCATGTGAGCCTGGGACCAGCACCAGCACCACCACCATGACCACACGGCATGCTTCAAGGGCATACTTGGACAAATGAGAGCTACTAGTTAGAGACAAGTTACTTGGGAGTTACAAGAGACATCAAAATTTGGATCTAGAAAGCAAAAAAAAAAGTGTAAAGGTTAAGAAGCGAGCATAGCACGCGCCCATCAACCCCAAGCACACACCTCCACTGGCTTGAATCATTTGTGTATTTTGTCTTTCTCGAATAATCCATCATCAACTCAATTGTCATCCTCAAACTCCCTCACCCACTCAACCCTGATTGCCTAATCCTAAAAAGCTAGTCTTTTTACCTCATCATCATCTCATCTATGAGATGCAAAGAGTTTTGTACATTGAATTGGGTTTGATCACAACCATACTTGGGACCGGACCACACACACACTCACACACACAAAATCTCTTTTGTGCATGCCATATCTATGACAAATTTCCATTATGGATGAGTGCTAGATACATGGCCCTTCTTCCCTTGTTTGGGTTTATTTGCAACCTTTGTTTCTAATCTTTTCTTGTGGATAATATGTTATCCACGTCCTCGTACCCCTCCTCTCTTTGGTCTTCAATAAAGACTTTGTAGTAGAATTGTATGTGGTTGAGTGTATGTAGTTCATGTGGGAAGGTGGTGGTAGGGGGAGGCCCAAGTTAGCCACAATGCTTTCTTGTTGTCCATGTCCAAATGTGTAGTACTATTTTTCTTTTGTTTTGATACATGGTGTGGCATTGGCTTGCATGTTGTTACAAAGGGGAAACCCCGGAGATCAAACCCCACATCTTAAGGTCAATCATGCCACCCAAATCATTCATGTGTGGGGAGCCCATTTTGCATAGCCAAAACCAGTCAACTAAATAAAGTGGACATAATTTCCATATATGAATGCACACCACCATCACCTCTTTTCTTTTGTGCATGTTTCTTGAAGGAGTGTGTGCCAATTTAACTTCCAAAAGAGGAATCCCTAATTTCCCCTCAACTTCCTTCTTGCATGTAAAACAAGCAACTGAATTTCACCTTGATTGCACATTGCACTCATACCCTAAAAAAGAGGAATGGAAACAAGAAAAGGAGGATGACACTTGGGGGCTAGTTCTTATTAATGTCTATCAAATTTTAGGGAACTTCAAAATTGGCATTGAATGTATTCAAATTTTGTAATTTTGTGATAAGTAGCCCAAAAATAAATTCCCCATAATTATTTGAAACAAGGTTTGTAGATTCATAGTATATAAACCATAGGTATGATCAAGTTTGGTTATATGGTTCCTTTATCCGTAGTGCACTTTGTGTTTAATCCTCAAGTCATTTTGCAAATGATAATGTGAGGTATAATTGAGATAATGATTTTTTTCCCACAATAAGAATAGATGAAACTAAAAGTAGTTATTATAAAATTGGATGATCAAGTTTGGGTCCACATTTCAACAATTGAAGAGTAAATAAAATTAAAGAGGCCCCCACCATGTTGTTCAACTAGCTACTTTAGTTGTTTGATGACCTGCCTTTTTTTTTTTCGGTAATTTGGGCTCTTGTGCTTTTCTTTTTTGTAGTTGAACCCACCGCACCTTTTATTTGACAATGTCCTTTCCTTTGGGGGGCTATTCATGTACACAGTTCAAATGTGGATAAGAGAAAAAAAAGCCTTCTTAATAAAGGCCCAATCTTTCCAAGGTTCAAAAAATTAAGGACACCAAGAAGTTACCACTAAGAGCATCTCCACCAACGCCGAGTACATATGTGACCCTTCAAAAATGTTTCTCACATCCAAATTTCGAGTTACGAACTGTTTTCCAACCCCACCCATAAAACTAAAATTGGGACTGCAAGTAAGTGGGAGACTACTAATAGCAAACCACCTGGACCAATCAAACCATGTACCCAATCAGAAACAACAGGGAGCAGTCAATCAATATGATTTGACAACCCACCTGGACCAATCAAACTATGTACCCAATCAGAAACAGGGAGCAGTCAATAAATATGATTTGACTGTGTTTGAATTAGGCTGTTCCAGGGATCCTCTCTAGGGCTGTGGATTTTTTCAGGGTTGCCAGTGGATTCACTGGATTCAACTATTGAACCTCGTCCAAGACTTCCATTGCAGGGAGGGCCACATTGGAGCATTGTTGGAGATGCTCTAATACCACAACACTATTTGCATCCATTTTTGTTTTGTTTTGTTTTTGTTTTTGTTTTCTAATGGTGATATGTACCTAGGAGGTCAAAATTCTCCCAATCTTGTCCTAAGCTTGAAGGGGAGGAGGGTGGGGTTGGGACAATGGCACACCAATGATGAGTGTTGACCAACAAGCAACATGATCCCCAAACCCTAGAAGAACACACTAGGTAGTAGTAGTAGTAGTAGTTCTTCACAACAATTTTTTTTGTGGCTTGTGTTGTGCCATGTGTCAAGAATAAATATTGTGGTTTGTATTATGCCAGGTGAACATTCAATATTTGTCAAGCAAAAGTTAGGATCCTTCACTTTATCCTTCAAGTATAGCAAATTTGGATTTTATTGTTTAACCATTCATTTCAGTTTTCTTTAAGGGTAATGCATGACTAGGTCACAATTTTGATGAACTTGGGCACCTTAACGAAAAGGGATGGACATTAGCAATGGCATCATCCATCATAGATTCATCATGGTTTCATCATCCATTGAGAATTGAGAAAGCCAAATGCCATGGACCCATTTCATAACCATGATGGCACGTTAAAGAAGCCCCTAATGAGAGAGCCCTTGTGACCTATTAGGAACACATTTTTGGGTGATAGATTTGAAGTGGGTAGTAGGAGACGTTGTATCCATGCACACACATCGTAGACCCTTGATGAGAAGAAGAAGTTCCGCTAGTAGTTGTTATAAAACCCAAATTTTATGATTATTCATTCATGAGAAAACCCGGTCTTTTAATGGCTCCAAATTTGCAACAAAAAAATCCCATACTCAAAGCTTACTAGAATTAAAATAAAATAAAATTCAACAATAAGTTCTTCTCCGAGACACAAAAAATTCCAACAAATTTTTATGGTGGATTCTTGTTGTGGGGAGGGGGCAAATTGGGGATCTAACTCTGAAAAAAATAAATGAAAACAAAACCCATGACCTTGGTTGGTTAAGAATCAAAGTCCAAGAACAAGTTTTTGCTGTTGATTTTGTTGGGGAATTTGTGTAGAAGAAACTCTTAAAGGAAAAAACCCATGCATGATCTTGGTTTGGTTGAGACCATTATTCATGTAGAAATAATTCCTTGGAATTTCTTGTGGTGTTTGTTTTGTGTTGTGGGGGGCAAAAGGGTGGAAGAAACTTGCAAAGAAAGTGAAAAAAAAAACACAACCCTAATCTTGTTTGGTTGAGATCACACCCTATTCATGTAGAAAGAATTGCAAGAAAGTTTTTGTTGAGTTTGGGTTTGGTGTGTGTTGAGAAGGGGAGGTGAGGGGAGGAGGGATGATGTCTTTCTAATTGGGAGGAGAAAGGTGAAAAAACTGCCAAATCATGATCATAGAAATTCCAACAAACTACTATTTGACATCTGAAGTACTTCTTACTATGTGTGTATATGATGGATGGGCATGTTCCATAAAAGTTCATGTATCCAGAAGGAATGCTCTAAAAATCAAGATCCAGACCCAATCTCAAAAATCAAGCCTGATCCCCATTTGGTTCTAACTCAAACTGGACTTGATGGTTAACTTAGGGTTAGCCCTTGGTTCTATTCTTCTTTTTTGCCAAAATCCAAAAATAAAAAAAAGGAAATGAAAAAAAAGAAAAAAAGAATCAAAAATCAAAAATCAAAAATAAAAAATTCCAGTTCCAATTCTGGTTCCACACTAATAGAATCAGGAACCTGATTCCGAGTCTGGTTCTTAACTTTTCCAATTTGGATTCGGGTTCTAGAGCCAATTCCAGAAATCAGACCTAATTCTGGTTTGGTTTTATTATCAGGAACTGGGAGTTGTTCTAACCCTAACCCAAAACCATGTAACTCCACAACACTGGTTTGAACCTGCCATAAAAGGGCATGCATAGTCATCATGCCAGGAGGGGAGTTGCAAGTTCACCACTTGATCCATACTCAATATTTGACATGATCAAGATGCAAGGATATCAATCAAATGATCATGATGTCAAGTGATGGATTCCATGGACCATGCACGATTGCACCCAAAAGGTTTGGATTGGATGAATGGGGTTGGGTTGGGTTGGGTTGAGGGAGAAGTGGGAGGGAGAGGAAAGTCTAAAGCGAAATGAAAATGAGCATATTAACTTGTTTTGATTCAAGTGTTTACTTGGAGGTCACTTTGTGATCATGTCATGTGGTGTGCATCTGGAATTGCATATTAATTTGTTTTTGATTCAAGTGTTTACTTGCAGGTCACTTTGTGATCATGTCATGTGGTGTGCATCTGGAATTGCTTATTAATTTGTTTTTGATTCAAGTGTTTACTTGCAGGTCACTTTGTGATCATGTCATGTGGTGTGCATCTGGAATTGCTTCCAAGAGAAGTCTACAAATTCTTTGTGTTTTCTGGGGCAAGTAGTCTCTCTACTACTTCAAACTCTTGGCAGTGTGCACACTCACTTGATTGGGGATCAAAGTTTTGGCAGCAACAGAATCAGGGTGCTGTACTTCAGCAGCAACACTCAAGTGTGTTTTTTTTTTCTTCTTCTTCTTTCTTCTTCTTGGGGCCAAACAACATCCTGGAGACCAAAAAAAGTGGAGGTGCCAATGATGATGCAAAGGACCTTTTTTGAGAGGAAAAAAATGGGCACAAGTAGGCCTAGTAGTAGTCACATTATGAAGAAAAATAATAATTTGTTTGAAGTTGTAATATTTAGAGAATTGATTTCAACATGTTTTGTTGCTAAAATATATTAAGGAGGAATCCAAAAAGTTTCTCTACTTTCCTCTTTGACATATAGCCAAAATTTGGCTAAGTCCTCTTGTGGATGATTGCAAAGCCACCTAGTAGTACTAGCCTTTTCTTTTTTGTTTTTTTGGCTCGCTATATAAATCCAAATAATATTGGCTATATTATAAGTAAAAGTGCTAAAATGTAGTGGTTTTCGAGATTTTCAATAGCCAAAACTCAACCAAAATTTATGAAATTCGCAAGATTTCTATACATGGGGTTAAATAGGTAGCAAGAATTTTTCTATAAAAGGGATGTACGAAATATTTCAAGTGCTAAAATGTAGTGCTTTTGGAGATTTTCAATAGCCAAAATTCCAACCAAAATTTATAAAATTTGCAAAATTTCTATACATGGGGTTAAATAGGTAGCAAGAATTTTAATATAGAAGGGATGTATGAAATAATTCAAGTGCTAAAATGTAGTGCTTTTGGAGATTTTCAATAGCCAAAAAATTCAATCAAAATTTTAAAAATTTGCTAGATTTCTCTACATAGGTCAAATAGGTAGCAAAATAAAATAAAATTATATACAAGGATGTATGAAATACTTTACTTCTATATTCAGCTTGTAGCCAAATATGGCTAAATATTTCTGTGGATGATAGCCACTTTTGACTACATCACAAAATTGACCAAAAAAAACACTACACCAAGTACCTCTCAAATTTGGCAAAAAAAAAAAAAAAAAAAAAAAAAAACAGAAGAAACACTGTTAGCAACTGGCAACGCACGGATTGCATCATCCGCGTGTCATGAGCCTTGCTGCTGATGATGATGATGATGATGATGATGAAGAGCTTCTTCTTCTCCTTTCTTCTTCGTCTGCTTCGTCTTCTTAGTCTTGTGAGGTTGATGATTTTGTCTCCACTCGGTTTGTGTACCGATCTCTCTCTCTTTTTCTCTCTCTCGATTGATCCGGTTTTGGCTTTTTGACCAAAAAGAGCTTTGTGGATCGATCTAGGACATGGGGTAGCTCCGCATGATGCGTGGAAAGCAAGTCGACAGCTTGTTACTCACTCCTCGTGTGCTCCTGCAGTTGTTCGTAGCTGTACAGTTACGTAGCTAGCTGGCTGCAAAACTCTAAGGTTAAATCACAAGAAACTTTTGAAGGATTCCCCTATGTGGGACCAGCTGTCAAGAAGAGCTTGAATTTCCCCCCCTATGCAAACATGAAATTATTCATGGTTTTGTTTGACAATTGGAACAATACTTAGTCGAACTAGATCTAGTCAAGCTTTTGAAACTCAATCTGTTGCGGTCCCCACCAGCTGCAGCTCGATCAAGAGAAATGAGAATCCTTAGCATTCATGCATGTGCGGGCCTGCTAGCTTGGCTGGTAAGGCGTGCGAGATCAGACAAAGTCCGTCGACACTAGCTAGCTAGCTAGCTAGCTAACTAGGGGGCCTTGCTGCAGTTGTCGTAGTACTTCGTCGATCGCTTCTGCTACTGCTGCTGCTTCTGTTGCAGCAGTAAATAAAGATTTTCATATGTGCAGTGCTGCAGTCTGTCGATCATCATGCGTAGCTTCCACGAAGACGAATCATCATAAGGCGCAGCCAGGTCCCGCTAGCTGCCAACAGCCCTTATATGTGCCGTCCATAAACTCTAGATTACTCACTCCAGTAGCAGCCAGCAGCTCTCTCCATCGAGACCAACAGCAGCAGCAGCAGCTTCTAGTCCTGAATTCTCAGTGACTCATATACGTCTTGATCACTACTTGCAGCTTGTTGTGACGCGTTGGGTTGTTTGCTTTTGGACTTCTCTAGAGTTGTACAGCAGCTGGTTGATCTTCGGCTCCTGTAGGCAACAGCGGCAAGTGCAGGATCAGGAAGGAGTTCTTTGTCGCTGCAACTTGACGTGAACTTGAACTATCATGGGTCGAACTGGAATGGCATTTCATGCAGTTGCGGGAGCTTATGCGGGCGTGGTGATGATCAGCGCCTTCTTGTCGTTGGCGATTTTGCAGCAGCAGATGCTAGTGGTAAATGCAGCGTCTAGGGAATGCACAACCCTCAAACCAGAGTTTTATTCTGAAAGCTGCCCTCAGCTGGAGACCATCGTGCGTACTGTGGTGAGTAAGGCGGTGCAAAAGGAGGCGCGAATGGCAGCGTCTCTCATGCGCTTGCAATTCCACGATTGCTTCGTCCAAGTAAACATCTATTTCCAAGCACTACACTTGCATCCATGCACTAGTGTCGATGATCCCAGCTTCCTAGTATTGTACTTCAGCTGATTGCTGCTGTTTCTTAGAAGTTTTGTATTGAATTTGCAGCTTTCAGATTCCACGGTTTTCGAACTAGTTGGAGAGAGGTAGCTACGGACCATGTAGAAAGATTCTTCGTCTCTAGACAAGGACCTCTGAATATGATTCATCATGTGATTCTTATGTACAATTTGGTGGCTGCTGCTGGTTTGCTGTAACTGCAGGGTTGCGATGGCTCAGTGTTGCTGGACAATACCGCCAAATTCAAGGGCGAGAAAGACGCGATAGGCAATCTGAATTCTCTCCGAGGTTTCGACGTGATCGACGAGATCAAGGAATGGCTGGAGAGGGAATGCCCGCAAACAGTTTCGTGTGCAGACATCTTGGCACTTGTCGCCAGAGACTCCGTTGTCGAGGTAAGCAGCTGACATTACTTCTTCACCGTGATGCATTATCCCCTGCAGCTAGCTGGCTTGCAGCAGACTTTCTATTCTAGACAAATTTGCAGTATGCCATGCATCACACCCGCCGCGCTGCAGCAAGCAAGCAGCTTATTGCAAACTGCAGACTTAGCAAAAGAGAAAGAATCAACATGACCCATGAGGAGGACTAGATCTAGCAGCGCGCAGAGTTGATCATCCGAAAATTTAGAAGCTCAACAACTGATCATCATGCATCATCTTCATGTGAGAAGAAGTTTGCACTGATGAGAATTCTGTTAATTTGTCGACTGCTGCATGCAGGTTGGAGGCCCTAGCTGGACAGTAGAGTATGGAAGGAGGGATGGAGTCACAGCCAACATAACACTAGCAAACGAGGAACTTCCCAGCGCTCTCAACTCTGGGCCACAGCTGCAGAGCAACTTCGAATCCAAAGGCTTCAATTTACAGCAGATGGTTGCTCTTTCAGGTAAAACATCAGCAGCTGATGCCAAAGAGAAAAAGTTTTGGTGTTTTCCCCTATATAATTAAGCTGGTGTTTGGGATTGAAGTTCTGATCGTGTCTTTGCACTTTCGTGTGCTCCTGCAGGTGCACATACAATCGGTTATGCGCGTTGTTTGCCGATTGCACCGAGTCTGTATGGGAAAGTGACGGATGACAAGAGCATCAATCATGGGTACCTTTTGTTTCTGGAGAAGACATGCCCCAACGGTGCGGCGCCTGCACTGGTACCTCTGGACAACGACACGCCCAACAAATTCGACAAGGACTATTACACTAATCTACTACTGGGCAACGGAGCTCTTCATTCTGATCGCGTCATGGTCGATTCGTCCAGCGCCACTGTCAAGGATTACGTTGTTAGCTATGCTGAAGACCCCGAATCCTTCTTCCTAGACTTCGCTAAAGCCATGGTGCAAATGGGAAGGATCCAAACTCTCACTGGCTCACAAGGCCAGATCCGCACCAATTGCCACTTTGTCAATCCACCTCCTTGCCGCAGCAGCAGCAGCAGCAGCAGCCATACTAAAAGTACACTGAAAACGACTTCAAACTTGGGCCTGCACAAACTGCAGCACCAAAATCCCTAATCTTGAAGTCACAGCTCCAGTTCCCTGAGCAATATATATAGATTCCTTCAAACTCAGAGCTGTCGGATCAGACATGAACTTGTACAGGTTGTAGAAGAAAAAAAATTGGCATCAGATCCTAAGTATTTTGCACACTTTAAAAGTGTTGAGTACAACAAAATTACATATATGTCACCAGATCTTTGAATCTGTGTACAAGACAGTTCTGATTCTAAGTGATCTAGTAGGTAGATTGGGCCATGAACCTCAACTCCTTGACTTGAACCAGGCTAGCTTTCACAAGTGGTTGAAGATTGTGACCCATGACGTTGGGGTTCAAAGAAAACAAAACAAACCAAGCTCTTTCAAATTCATGTGAAGAAATTTACAGGGATCCATTCAACAAATTAGGGTACACACAATTATGACATGAAGCTCAAAGAGACTACAAGTACTGAGTACAGGAGGATAAGAAGGTCATTGGGAAGTTATACAGGAGGAATTCATAATGGAAAGCAACAGCAGCAACAGCTTCAGCTTCAGCTTCAGCTACAAGGGCAGGCGGGTGCCAGGGAGTTTTGAGATCCAGCAACTGGGAGAGAATCACTACTATGCAGGGGAGGAATAAATTTTGTGCAGAAGAGTGGAATGGAATTTAGTGGAGTTGCTGCAGATGGTTGGTTGTTGCACAATTTACTACTAATTTTAAAAACTTATTAGAGATGAGGTGCTGTATGATCTGATCTCGTCTGATTGCTTTTGATGAAGCTCCCAATTGTAAAAAAAAATTCTGGTTCTATGAAATATAATTCTGATTTTATGTATATAATTGGTGAATTTGTAGCTTAGCCTGGTTCTAGATATATGATAGAATATTATGGATGCTTGAGCAGAAGTCTTCCAGGGACTCTTGTGCAGTTGTAAGTCTCTTGTGATCAATCTGCAATTTGATCATATTTTGCTTGAATGTTTTGCAGCTTGCATTCATCTGCTATAACAAAGTCTAGTACTCATCCAAATGGTCTTCAGTTTCCACTCCTTGATCCATACTCATGATGAAGGTATGAAGGAATTTTGTGTGCTTGGTGGTGGTGGTGGTGGTGGTGGAAGGCCCATTAACCTTCCTTAAGTCCCGGGATCGAATCCTTACTCTAATAATAGCAATAATTCAGATAAATCAACACAAGGAAAAAAGAACTTCCCCAACCTTTTTTCTGTTTTGCTTGCTATCTCTTGTCAATCAAGTTTGGTTTTGGTTTTTGAGTTCTGAATCTGAGTTTTAGGGTGTTGGATGGTTATTATGTATAGTTTACATGATTTCCACCATGTCTAAATCCATAGCCCAATTGTCATCTTTTCTTCCTCCTAATGTTCCATTTCCTCATTACTACATTTATTATTATAATTATTTGATTTATTAAATTAATAATTAAACCTATATATCTTTGAGAATTGACTTGAAACCACCACTGGCTATGTGGTTCCAATTCTAAGAACTACCCAACTTTGGATTTTTACTTTCAGACTTCAACTTTATAGTTTAGGGTTTATTTGGTTCCTCTACTGATTCATTTCATCATTCTATTTTAAAAGTATAAATTTCCGTTTGATTTGTTGAATTTGTGATGAAATCTTGATCTCTGTTTTATGTAGATTGTTTCATTGGGTTTTTGGTGTCTTATTTCTTTCTATTTTTCAATGCATTTTTTATTTCTATAAGTAAAAGTTAATGTGTTATTTCTATTTTTGTGAAATTTTTCTATGTCAACTTTTTTCATTAGTGTTCCATTGAAAATTTCAAATTCTTTTTCTTCAATTATGAAATCAAATTCCCAATTACTATCTTAAGTCTATAGCTTACTTTGTATCACAAACATCTCATTTTACTCCTACACCTATTACTTAGGCCTTTCAAAGCATGGTTTAAAGTTTGAATGAAAACACAATGAAAAACCTAGGAGGCGATTTAGTCAGCCAAAAGGGTTTTTGGAAATTTGCATGGATGAATTTGAAATTGACGACATTATGAAGGAAAGTTGAATCATATATTAGTTATTTCAAAATTATACATGAATAAAAGTGGACCATTTGGATGGAATTGAATTGTATGAATATTGAGGATACGAGGGATAAAGCTTACTATGTAGATGACAACAATCGGATAAAACTAAGACATATCAAAGTGAAAAAAAGTTGATAACCTAGAGGAAAAAAATGATGACAACACTAAATCATGAAATGAAGAGAAACTTAATGACATGAATACGATTATACATGTGAATAAAATCCACCACATGTATGACCTTAGACCATATAGGTCCAAATAAACAAAAGTTGACATGGATGAAATTGTAATGTCATGCCCTAAACACACATCTTTGTGAAGTCAAATTAGACATTGTTCATGACTCCACATCCAACTTTCCCTCCATTTTTAAACCACATGTATTAATAAAAACACTTTGGTGAGTTTATCAATAAAGTCCATGAAAGTGAGGATCACTCCTCAAAACTAAAACTAAGGATGAACTTTCAAAAGTGATTACCATAGTTTATTTTTTGGTTATCTAGACTACAATGTATCTTGGTTATGGTCAAATAAATTAGGAGATTACCTAAGTAGAGGGTTAATTAGGTTAGGTTTGAATTACTTCCCTAGCTACCTATGAGTTACCTACCTATAGTTATTTTTTATTTGCTTATAGGCTACCTATTCACCCACCCACCTACCCATGGGTTACCTATACTTACTTATTCATGGGTACTTCTTCTCTACCTATGTAAAACAATAATGATGAAAAGATTGTATAGGACCTACCTAGAGACCTATTTAAGAACTATGTAGGGCCTACCAAGGGGGCCTACCTAAGGGCTAGTTAATAAACTACATAAAGCGTACCTAGGGGGTAATTAAATTCTTGCGAAGACTAAAGATTATTTTGGGGGGTTTATTTACGTAATCTAAGAGTTACTTTAGGATTACTAAAGAACACCTAAAGGACTATCTAGGTGATAGGCTAACTAAGATAAAAGCCATAAAAAATCCATGTAGAGGATTACATAGACACTATTTAGGGACCTACCCAAGATCCCCTAACTTAAGAACATCTAAGTAGTCTTCAAGTATGTTCTACTTAAGTTAGGGGATACTTGAAGACTACTTAAGAACATCTTTAGGTTTTTCATAAGTTGTTCTTTGGTCATGTTGAGATCTCCCAAAAACCATGGTGCTCCCCCCCATTGTGATGTTGGTATTGCTAAAAAAGCCCTTGATGAGTAGGAGTTGCATTGAGATTGTTTTGTAAACCTTAGACTTACAACACAAAAAGTTATTGAATATTGAACATTTTTTATCATTGAAATTTCAATAAAAAAATCAAAACTAAACATATAACAAAAATTGGGTTGTGCTTTTGGTATTGTTGGAAAGTCCTCCACGAATGAATGCAATTTTATAAAAGGGCAATTTTTTAATAATATTTCAACCTAAGGTGCAAGAGCTATTGAATTTTGAGTAATCTTTGTAATTGAAAATTCAATTAAATTACCAAAAAAAAAAATTGGTTTTCGAAAGGAGAGTGGAAGCCGAAGTTGGTATATAATTCCCTCAAGTCCCTACCAAGCACATATTATTGGTACAAAGGCACACATGTTTGGCTCAAATTATACAAGTCTCTCATCATGCTTCGATACCACGATCAATAACACAACACACAAAATTATTCAACCCCAGTGAAGCTTAAGTTCCACAGAATCAATTCAATTTTTGGGTCCATTGATCAGCTGATTGTCACTCACTCACTCACTCACTCACTCACTCATTCACTCGAAGTAGTGCACAGCAGCAATGGAGCCCAAATTGGTATAATTTACTTCAAGTCCCTACCAAGCACGTATTGGTACAAGTCACTGGCAGTGCCATTGGAAAGTAGCAATCCATGCTTGTTTCTTTCTTGTTTCAAACGTCGTGAAAACATTACCATTGTCCCGAATTTTTTGGTCGTAACCTTTTTTTTTTCTCTCTCTCTCTTTCTCTCTCTCTGTGTCTGTGTCTGTGTCAAATGATAATTTTCTCCAGAGTGTTCAAATGCAATAGATTTTATTTATTGTGAAGCTAGGTTTTTGTGCCAATGCAATTAAAGAGTTTTGTTCTAAGTCTGTTTGTTGGTGTAGAGTGTTCTTGAAGACTTTTGTAATAGAGAGAGTTTTTAGTGAAGTTGTTTCCTGGGAGACAAAACGAGATGGGGAAAGGAGAGGCAAACGGGCGTACAGATGCTCCCACTTTTTGTGAGATTTTCCTGGCCATCATCTTGCCACCTATCGGCGTCTTCCTCAAGTATGGCTGCTCGGTACGTCCTCACAACCAACAATTGTTCTTCCTTGTTTTTCTCTTTCGCCGTTGCGTTGTTTTTTTTTCTCTTTTTTTTTGGTTTCTTCCTCTCTTTCACCGTTGCATGTTCTTTTTCTTCTTCTTTCTTTTTTTTTTGTTCAAGAGCTTGCTACACTGATTCCACTTGCCCTTGACTAATAGTGTCCTTGTGAGTGCGGAAGAAAGAAGTTAATGATACATTTCTCTTTCTTTGTCTTGCTTCTTTCTAAACTTTCCATCTTTCTAAACAATGCACCAAGGTTAAGACTGCCTGCAGTTCCTTACTTCGTCGACGCACAAATCACATAGAAATCGCGCTATAATATACAAGCTATTGACGGATTTCTTCGTCTTCTATCACTGTGGAAAGTCTGGGGAGAAACAAGCATTTGAAAACTCAACATGGATTTTGCAGGTGGAGTTCTGGCTATGTCTGCTGTTGACAATCATTGGATACATCCCAGGGATAATCTATGCCATTTATGTTCTTGTTCGATAGAGGAAGGAAGGTAGAAACTGTTGCTGATCCATGAGCTATGCTCCCCTTGCTCCCTTACACAAACACAAAAAACAGAAATGGTGTCTGGTTCAGTGGCAAAAAGCATACAACCTAAGGAAATCGGCAGCAGGTCAGAACTTTTCTTCTCTCTCACTACTCCATCACAGTGATGGAGAAATCAGTAAATTACTGTTGGAGTTGTAAAATGTGAGTTGATGTTAGATTTTTTGCACCACAAGAAGACGAGGAGGCATGTGGAAGAAGGAAATGGTTCTGTAGTCCACAAGACAAAGAGAAGGCATGTTCTGTAGTAGTCCATGCAGTTACAAATTGGAACTTGTGAACCTTGTTTTGCAAGTGCCTGGAGTGCTTGCAGCCCTTTTCAAATGCATGAATTGTAATGTTCTTTTTTGATTCTACCTTTCCAGATTTACCTAGACACTCCATGAAGGCAGCATGCAAGTGGATGCACATGCAGGTGGTGAACTAGACCCTGACCATCTGGATCATGTGGTTTCTCAAAAAACTGTAAAAAATATTTAAAGAGGCTTGGAAGTAGATTTGCTCACCTTCCAGAAACTGGGACACTGCATCCACAACATAACCTCACAGAAGACAAGAATCTATTTCCAAAAAGACACAAAAGATGAATATTAAGGAATTAACAATGAAGATATTTCTCCACTTTTGGGGATTTTATGAATTTTTTATCCATGTACAAAGCAGACTAAATGTGGTGCACAACAAGCACAGAAACAATAGCTGAATCCACAAAGCAAACCTCACACTGCTCATCACTACACCGCATTCATGACCCGAGACTCCAGTCTCCACGATAAGCACCCTGCAACAACCAGATCTTCTGCTTTCTTCACCTGCCCATGGATCCAGTTCTCAAAAAAAATCCACACATAGCTCACATTTCTCAGCCAGTCAATCTTCTGTCATTGTCTCAATCAGTCAAATCCAGTTCCTCTTCTTTCCTTGCCACTGGACTCACTTCTGCTACAATTTACTGATCAACTCAACAACAGACCAGACAAACTGAAGCACAATCTCATGAGATCTTCATGGTGCACACCAAATACAGAACATAGCTTCACAATCCAGAAAGCAACCATGCACTGCTCATCACTGCATCCATTCATGATCCAAAACCCCAGTCTCCAGGACAACCACACTGCAACAAGATCTTCCACTTTCTTCTCCTGCACATATTCCAAATCTCAAAACAAGTCCACACATAGATCGCATCTCAACTGGTCATCTAGTTCCCTCTTCCTTCATTGTCTCAAATCAATCAATCAGTCCAGTTTCAGTCTCTTCTTTCATTGCCACTGGACACAATACCACTGCAATTTGCTGATCTGCCCAACAAAACACCAGACACACTGAAGCACAATCTCACCCACCACAACAATTATGTTTTCATGCAATGCATTCCTCAAATCATAGAATTTCCTCCCTGGCAATAGTCCCACACCTCTCAACTCTCTCTCTCTAATCACTGCTGCAATCCTTGCTGAGTAGTTCAAAACCATATTTACAACATCCAAAATGAGAAAGGATAACAAAAGATGAACAAAATTGTCACACTATCAAGGAGGAGAGTACAATTGTTCCATTGCAGCAAAACACATATGGCAAACAGGCCCCAAACTTGCTTGCTGCCTAATTTCATCTACAGAAACCAACAGTAGTGGTGGGGTCAGAAGAAACAGCAGCAAGAAGAAGAACCAAACTACATACAAAAGAAGCTCAGTGTCAGTTATGAAGTAACCAGTTGCAACAAACATGCAGTCAATTGGAAAGGCAAGCTCAAAGGCTTGATTTACTACTAGTGGACTTAGGGGCATACATACATAATCCCCACGGTCAAAAAATCGGTGTGCTGGTACAGATTTAGGGTCTAGGGTTTCTCTTTTCTGCTAAACAGATTCACATGTATACAAGGCCAGGGAGCATACAAAAAATCACACTGCATTCTCTAATACATTCCAAAGGCCTTAAGAGACTTGTCTTCCTTCATCAAAAAATGGTGTGCTGATACAGATTTAGGGTTTAAGGTTTTCTGCTAAACACATGTGCATACAAGACCAGGTAGCATAAAAAAATCGCACTACGCTCTCTAATATATTCCAAAGGACTCCACAAGCTTGTCTTCCTTCTTCGCCAGCTTCTCAGACTCGACGCAAGTTGGAGTGAATTGCAGAACTACGCAGCGGCAGGGAGCTTGGGTACTACCTGGGTGGTCGCCTCTTGCTGAGACCTAGTGGATGCAATTCTCTGGAGGAGAGCGGTGTGTAAAGCCGTCTCTTTGGCAGCGTGTTGATGGTCAGAATTTTCTTCATCGAGTGAGTGGCGCACGTAGTAAGTCTGTTGTCGAAACTCCCCGTTATCGAAATTCTTTTGGTAGCTCTGGGGATCATAGTTCAGCCATGATTCGTTTCTGGAGCCAGCAGCTTGGACATATCTGGCTTGCGCCTTCATCTTTCTCACCAGCTGCTTCCACATGGGAGCAGGTTTGAAGTAGTCGTCTTCGTTCACATCCATTTCCCATCTCCCAGCCGAGGAGCCAAGCTCCTTCTCCTGCACCACCCCAACTCCACGAACCTCCACAACCCATTTCCTGGACGACGTCCTCGTCGACCCACAGCAACTGCAAAGCGCCGACAGTGACTTCAAAGGTCGTAGTCCTTTGTTCGGACCTGACGGAGACTCCTGAGGTTCTTCCATCCCATAAGCGACTGCTTTGCGTCTGCTGTATCTTCTTCCTCGTGACGAAGGAAAGCAACAAAAAGTTTTTCCGGCCTCGTCATACTCCTCTCCATCGCCACCCATATCACCCACACCTGCGACTTCCGAGTTCTTCCTTCCGAAGATGGTAAAAAGCTCCTGCTGCTGCTGTTGTGGTGCCTGCGAAACACGGATCGAGATCGCTGCCGCTTCCTCGAATACCTCCTTCACAGCACGGCTGCTCCTTTCTTGTTGCTCCTTCTTATCAAACCATGCTTTGACATCTTCCATCCCCTTCACCGTTGCGGCAGTCGTTGTTCTCCCTTCCATCAATCACCAAACCAAACAAAAACCCAACACAACCGAAAACGAACTGCAAACAAAAAGCCGCGCGCTCTCTCTCCTCCTTCTCAATCAATCAATACCGGCAATTTAAATATTTTGGCTATCTCGACATCTTCAAACTCTGAGTGCCTCGAAAGAGGAGCAAAAAACTGGCAAACTGATGTACTACATATACAATACCAAGAATTGCTCACAAATAGCAACGGAATTCTTTACAATTTCAAGCGACCAGCGAACGTCGCTACACACGACTCAGGAAATTCTTCGTTCCCGAGATCAAAAAGCAAAAAGAGCGTAGAAAATACGGTTTTTCTTATTATTACGTATGCGGGTAAGCGACGCGACGAGAGGTCGAATACCGCAAGCGCGCACGTATTTTGCGGTTTTGACTCTTGACGAGCGCCGTCCACGGCTGCCGTCACCCGCCAACTAATATGCAGCTGGATTTTTCTTTTCTTTTCTTTTCTTTTTATTCTGTTATAATTATTATTTTCCTTTTCTTTGAGGTGTGTCAGAGGCAGGGTTTTTTCTTTTTTCGTTTTTGTGATGTAGTTGAAGTGGCGATCATCAATAAGGTAGTTTAGCCACATTTGGCTGCAAACAAGATATGAAAGTAAAAATGTTTATGCATCCTTTAGGATTTATGGCTAAAAAGCTCAAGAACCCAATAATACAGAAATCTGGCGATTTTGCTAAGAATTTTTTTTATTTAAAAAAAAGATGATTTGTCCAAATTTGGCAGTTCTCAAGTCCCTTTTTATTTTCGCATTTGTGCGAAATTTCGCATTCGCCCCAAACAAAAATAAAAGCTGAGTCAGAGTTGGATTTTGGGGGGGGGGGGAAACTTGAAATTTGGGCCAGAAGAGGGGGGCCAAAAAATAAATAAATAAGAAACGTGAAATTTGCCAACGGGAGGCGGGGGTGGGGTGATGAGGCAGGTGGGTCCCTTCCCTGGCCTCAATAATACAGTTACACTTATTTTGTCGGACCGACCGTTGTAACCGGCCGTTGCTGTGCACACTATTAGTATTCCTTGGATATCTTAACCTTAGAAGGGGGGGGGTGAAAAAAAAATTGGGGGAGGGGATAGGGGACATTAGTTTTGGGGGGGGGGGGGGGGGTATGACCACCACCGGATCAAATGCAAGCTATTTAAATTGTTGAAACTTGTGTTCCCATAGAAATACTGAAGGGAACTTGATTGAGGTTTGAACCAGTGTTGAGTTTTTCCCATTGTGTTCTTTGAATATTTGAGAATCAAAGAAACCATCAATTTCATTTCTTTGAAAAAGAATTCCATAAGAATTCAATTTTCCGAGTTTCAAAAACCCTCCCCCCCCCCTCCTCATCCCCTAGGAATACTTGGAAAGAAATTTCTCCAAGGCTTTTAACTCGGTGAAGGTGCCTTTCAACAGCTTTTTACAGGGTGAGAGACTCCAACTCAAGATTCTGCTCAAGAATCACTTAGAAAGAAATTTCTCCAAGGTGGTTTCTTAAGTCGGGAAAGGTTGTTTCTTTCAACAAGTCAAGGAGCATGTAGAATGAAATTTCTCTTAAAGGTTTTTTTTAGAAAGGAATTTCTCAAAGGGGTTTTTCTTTCTTGGAAGACGGGCAAGGATTTCTTTGAACAAGTCAAGGAGTTGTGCAGAGACTCTTGCTGTGGCAAGTCCGAAGAGAAAGATGCCATTCTTCCCCTAATAACAAAATAACAATCAAGTTCTCAGACAAGAATTTGAGCAATGAATGTACACAATAATAATGCAGATGCCCTGAACTATGAAAGCCGTTTTACTTATAGAAACCCTAGAATTTTAGGGCAACTGCCCCCACAGGGACAGGGACTGTCTGTCTGTCACATTGGATCCAAGTTTTTGAAAGTTTTTACCTTATCGTAGTACCCTTGTAACGTACATGCATGTTTTTTGATTTTGGAAATCAGAGTAGTGCACATATAAGGTACTTTAACCCCTTTAAAAAAAAATGTTTATTTAATAAATATTTTTGGTCCCTAGCCAAAGTGGCTATCATCCTTGAGAAGATTTAGTCAAATCTAGTTATAAAAATCAGAACTAAAAGAACAAAATCCATAATCATCCTTCTCTATTTTTTCTTGAAAAAAATGGTGGGTTTTTTTTTTTGGTTCTCCCCCTCACTTCTGACTAACAACTGAATGCCTCCAAAATCCATTCTTTTTCAGAATTTTAATTTTTTAATCCTCTCTTTTTGGCGAATTGTTTTCCAGTAAATTTTTTTAAAAAAAGGATATTGGTATCTTCACCTTCTTAGGTGAGGCCTCTTGGAGATTGCATTTTAACTGGGCAAAATGTTGAATTTGCACTCGGAGGCCCTAATTTTTAGTCTAAAAGAGGGTTGCTATTCTTGATGTGTAGCTCAAATAAATCTAACTCAAAAGCTTTTTTGCATGGGGCAAAGCCTGAGCGTGGGGGTGGGGGTCGGAGGGGGGGGGGGGGGCATTCCCCAAAAAAAAATAAGGGGCACCGGACAAAGCCGTAGCTGAGTCCGACTAGGAGGAATGATTCACTACTTTAAGAACAAGTTGAAATTGTTGCCTTGTAAAAAGGCAACTTCACCACAAAAAACCGAAAAAAAAACACAAAATTTCCTATCATCATCACCACCTTGATAGTTCACCGTTTCCTTCTCCGAGTTGAGATCCGAAGTTATCCGGATCGTCCTTCAATTGTTATCCCCTTTGCACCGGAGCTGCCTCGCCATCCATCGTCACTTTCCACCACCTTTCCCAAAACTATGTGGGCCATGACCACTTTTGACATGGCATGGCTGTTTTGAATGATAACTATTGGGTACAAAATTGGCTTTGGTTTCCCGACCCACTTCAAAGAGCACGTCTCCTCCTCCACTAGCCTGTGACGAGCTTCAGTTGAAATTTCCCTTGCCAGCCTGTGGGGGGTGGGGGGGGGGGAGGGAGATTCACGAATGTGAAACACTTGAAGAAGAAATTTCGTAGCGTATTTGGAGGGCGGGCACCTCATGTGATATGTCCATGAATATCCCCTCCTTAATACCCATATTCCTTAAGAGTCGGAGGAAAATTATGCCTAGTTTGTAATGTAAGATCCGTGCCTCTTCAAGAATAAGAACCGTCCTCCTTCTAGTTGTAATGTAAGATTCGTGCCTCTTTGAGAGTAAGAACCATCCTCCTTCTAGTTGTAATGTAAGACCCGTGCCTCTTCAAGAGCAAGAACCGCCCTCTTTCTAGTTGTAATGTAAGATTTGTGCCTCTTCAAGAGTAAGAACCGTCCTCCTTCGAGTTGTAATGTAAGCTCCGTGCCTCTTCAAGAGTAAGAACCGTCCTCCTTTTAGGCCTCATGATGTGCATATCTTTGAAATTCTTGATAATGTTAGCCTTTTGCTTTGCAATGGATAAAGTCCATGTGTGGGAGGGGTGGTGTTCCCAAGATGCGGAGTGACCGACTCAGCTATGGCCTTGTGAAGGCCTCGTCGTACCCCCCTTTCTTTTGGGAATGCTCCCCAAGACATCCTAGGGCTTTATTAGTCCACAAAGTAACACACCATGATCGACTACAACCTCATCCTCCAAACCTTACTTTTGGAAGGTACTCATTCTTGAAAAACCTTTAAAATTAATTTGTTCCCGAAATGTATTTACCGAATTTGATTTCCAACTGATCATTTCATTAATTGACATTTTTCAATTTAGAATCCAAATAAACATGGTACGTCTTAGTAAATATTAGGTTTTAATCTTCATTTTATTTCATATACATTCTTAGTTTTTTCACTTAAGGGCTTAGTAGTCATTGAACCTAGTTCTTGGAGCATAATAACTACATTAATAATCTACTTTCCTTGATTTCACTTCACATATTTTCAAATGGCTCAAATCAAAACCCTTGTGAGATTTCAATGCAAAAACTCAGACATAAACCTTCTCTCCTAAGATGAAAAATAATAATATGTGGGAACCTTGTGAAAGTTTTGTAAGGTCTTAAGGTTTTAGGGTTTCCAAAAGATACCATGCAATCTTACAACCAATAGGCTTACTACTACTACTACTCTCCATAGGGAAAGCAACAACCTTAGCCAAGTGGGGAAACAATCTGACTCATCATAGTTCTTTGTATAATTGAAGATGGTACTTTTTCTTCATCCTCCCTTTTGGATATGTATCATACCTGCCACTGATAATTGGCACTTTTTTTTTTGTCAAAATAATTAGTTAAAAATTGAAGGGAATAATGTGTCGAGCCCTTTTTTATTTTTTTTTATATTTTATTTTCTTGGGTTGCAAAATTTTATCAAAATGTGAAAAAGTTTTTGAGGTTACAATCATTACAAAGGTTTTTTTTTTTTTTTTTTTGGGAATTGTTTCGGTAAACTTCATCACTGAAGCAAGGTTGGGTCTAGCAACAACCAATCTAAAACTTTGAATATGTCAAATTTCCATAATTTTAAGAATAATTTTCTTTAAATGCAAACTTTTATGAAAGTGTGTTTATTACTCATAACAAGGGCATAAACTAGTGTTGGGGCACATATATGGTTTATCATCTATCAATATGGTTGTGGTATAGAAGTATTCAAGTAATTTTCAAATAAGGATGGTATAGGTATTAGTGAACATAAACATTGATATTAATATTGAAAAAATATTTTATTTCAAAATTTCTTCAATTTCAACTTCAAATCGCTTATAGCAAGTCATCAATTCAAATTGGAAGAATAATAACAATTAGAAGATGAAATCCAAAACTATAATGGATCAATCATCTTCTTACACTCATCACTCTAAGGACACCCACCACACCACACCAAAAATTTAATCTATACTTGAACATCAAACTCATACTAGTCATGTAGCAACAAAGGTGCGGCTTGTGATGAGTTTTGAAGGTAATCCACATCCCATTGTCAATTGGTTTGATAATAGTACTACATGTTGAACACTCAACCTCATTAGTCCAAGTAATAATCCCAATGCCTTTGTACTTGTATACTAGATTGATGTTCTCATTAATATCATTTAGCTATGTCATGTGATACATTTACAAACAAACTACATACTTGCCCAATTGTGATAGAAACTAGAAACATATCTTATGCAATAAAGGGTTTGTGAGTTCGAATACTATTTTTTTCCAATTGGGAGAGAGTATGTCATGTTTCAACTCACCTCTTTGGGGATTATAAAATGTTGAGCCAAAATGATATGCATACTACTAGCTAATTTTGTTCAATGTTGTGTCTTTAGGGACCTGAATTTTTGCAACCTTATATGACATAAGATTGACAAATGATAATGGAATTGTATACACACGGAACATGTATCTAGGTCATATGTAACTATGGGTGTTGAATACAATTTAGAGTAGATATTAGGGATATTATTTCCTCCTTAATGTCCCCCCATTCATCCTTACTTTAGTTGCACATTTGAATTTGCTATCTTTGTTTTTCTTTCTTGCATTGAACTTGAATATATCACTTGGATAAAGTGATGTAAAATTGACAAAATTAATTAAGCAATGCTGAAACCATGTATAGATTGTACCCAAATTAACCCCTCTATATTATCACAAAAAGGCACCAAACAAGAGTTTTAATTAGTTATTTTATTATTTCTGTATGTATAATTATTTTTAAAATTTTTGATATATCACATTATTGTATTGTATGACCAATTCCATTTTTTTGGGTTTTATGGCGAAGACCTCAAATGATGTATTGTAGTTTTTGCAAGTACAATATTCTTGATTTTACACATGAAACCAAATAAAATAAAAATAGCATTCAAATTGAGAAGGATTAATTTAAGAAAGGTAAAATTCTCTTTCAATTTTGACCTTGGAGGGCTCTCAAAGAATTATTATTGTGTTTTCTTGAGTTGCATGCAAATTTTTGTTGATGTTCTCATTTTTCTTTTGTGATGGGTGAAAGTAAAGAAAAGGTCCTTATGGTAAGGGCCCTTTTTTTTAATCTCTTTTGTTCTTTTCCAAATTTGTGGTTAAAAAATTTGCAATTTTTTTTGAGTTTTTTCAGAGTTTTTTTTTCGAATTTAATAGAAAACGAAATTTTCCAAATTTTTCCAAACCCACTATATGAAAATTCACTGAAAAGAAACACTGCTTTTTGCACAGCATTACACTTAGGGGACTCTACCCTCGGTGCTATGGAGTAATAATGGCTATAGACAATAGGGCCTTCCCGGCATAACAACTAAGGAGCTCGATCGATTCTATGGTTGAGATTCATTTTGATCAATGGTCAGGGTTCACTTCTAGTAAAAATCCCCCCGAGGGATATTTAATGAAACCTCTTTGGGCCTAGCATGGAGCGGAAATTGCACTTGGGGGAGGTCTCTTATTTGGGTAACAGGCTCCACTTAAGGGCCTTACTGACCACCAAAGGCACCCATGAGATGGGCTTCACATGTTTGAGCCCTTGTGAATTGAGGGCAGTAGCAGAAAAGAACAATATTGAAGGCACTCATGCAAGGGGCTTCACATGTTTGAACCCAGGAAGTAACCAAAGAGAACAGTAAAGTACCCACCTTATGGGCTTCACTGTTTTGAGCCCTTGTGAATGAATCGAGCGCAGTACCTAATAGCCCAAGAGAACACGGGTGAGAATTTGAGCCACAATCCCAGAATAATTTGCATGCATCCCACCACAACCTTTCATACCACCGACTATGTTAAGTCTTGAGACACATTTTGTTCTCCTCAACAAAATAAGTGATAAATCATGATGCAAACAGGTTGGATAATTCACTAAGTACATTGGCAGATGTACCTGAAACTGCAAGAAAATTGCCCGCTGATATGAAAATCAGAGAACGTGCAGTGGATTGGCCAGCGGCATGATGTGATGGAGAAATGGAACTTTTTCAACGTACTGTGTGCTAAGGTAGATTAAATACAAAAACAGTATGAGAAAGGCTTGAATCTCTTGTAGATGATACTTGGTGCTCACGTGAACTTGGTCCATTCTCAATCCTGCTGTGTCACCTCCAACTAGCCTACCTCACCTTCCTTTTCTTTTGTTTCTCCATAGCTCATCATCATCATCATCATCATCACAGGCAACCCATCACCTCAACTTTTACTGATATGATCCAGGTTCATATCATTGTTGGTCTTCTACATAAACTTGTGCCTGGTATTAACACTGGTATCCACATTGGTAGCGCAGACATAGCAGAAGCTGCCACAACCTGATGCAATACCAGTCATGTACTAGTACCATAATACCTTCAGGCTTCAAAACTTCAACACATGTTTGTTGAATGAATAATTAATTAATTTTGAAATTTCCATTTCAACAAATGGTTTTTTTTTTGAAGACTCAATATTTTCCTTCTCAAATTTTTGCTATTTAAATTTCAAATTAAAAAAACTCCCATCATTTCTGAAAATAATATAATTAGTGTTGAAGCTGCCAAGGTACCAGCCTGGTAGGGAACCTGAGGTAATATGAGCCTTGTGCCAATTTTATATGAGTTTCAACATCATGTATATTTTTGCCTCATACCACCCAAAAATCAGTTTTGCACCCAATACCAGGACCAGGTTGGTATGTTCAAAAGTCGATACCCGAGCAACACTGGTATATATCTACTCAAAAGAGAATGTCTAAAACTGGATTAGCATCAATGTATCTTGCATCAATGAATACTTGAGAATTTTCAATCTGGCCAATTTAGTAGTTATTAGATTAGTGTGTGGTGGGAGCATAGTGGGTGATGCTTGAACTGAATAGTTGGTATTTTCTGGAAAGGTTCATTGCCATTATATCCAATTACACAAGCACATAACAAGAATCATGTTGTTAATTTGTTGTTATTGCAGACATTCAACAAGAACAAGCTTCAGTAGAAAGTAGAAAGAAAACTCAGACACAGTATGAAAAGCAGCAGCATCTGCATTGAACTCTGATAGCAGAAACAACTCTCATGTGACAAGCTAAAATCCTCACTTTTGTGAGACAAGGAGATGCAGGGTTTAGGGTTTATGTACTAAGGCTTCAGCAGGTTTAAGTAGAATGGCTGGGATATCATTCACACCCACCAAACAAAAACTTGATTCTGAATATGAACAAGAATTTGTACCCCACATACTTGAATCGTACTCCTCCAAACTTATCAGCATGTATGTGCCAATGGAATTATCAAGCTGTTGCTTGCAAACAAACATGCATGACACTTGCTGAGATGATATTCAGCTGCAAGTCTTTCCAGTTTGGATTTTTAAGCAAATACACTTCCTGCATCAATTCACCATCCTGACATCCTCCCAAAAAATATTGTATCCCCAGCAGAACATCAAGATGTTTCAGAGCTCACTCTGGGTTGTCTTTCTGCTTTCATGAATACCACAAGGAAAACTGAAATAGTGAAGGAAAGACTAACTCAAAGAATTTGCTGTAAAGAAATTTATGATGGGAATTATTGATTCTCAGATCCAAGAAATTACAGATTGAGTCAGAAGGAAAGAGGGGGGAGGGTTAACAGGGCAAGACTTTTATCTAATTCCTTATCAAAACTTGTTATGACACAAAAATGGTTGTAGACATCCCATTAAAATCAATGGGTTGGAAACTAGTAATGCCCATGTGCTAAGGTTCCTTACTCACCATAGACAATCAAGAATCAAGACCACTAAAGTTGCCACAATCGAACAACTTCCAACCACATGTGCATACCTTGAGTTAGGATAAACTACAATAGAAACATGTTAAAATCTAAATCCAACCACACACAAAAGATAGTCTTTACAAAAATTTAAGAAATATGAATGATGAGGAACAAGGAAGTTAATTGAGAGATTTTATTTTTATAATTAATTTTGAACATTTTAATATGTGTTTGATGGCCTATGTTAGGTTAGTTATGAGGTGTCATGTGTGACACTAAGCAAAAAAAAATTGCCCTTTTTTGTGAACCTTTGCCAAGTCAATGTACTGATGTTGGATGAGTAATATATAGTTTATCATTATATGCTAATATAGTAATGATATTTCTAATGGTACAAATCTCTAATTTTTAGACATAGATATTAGACAAAGTGTTAACTTTGCATTTTTTTTATATGAATATAATCAAATTTAAACATTTTAAATAGTGATATCAATAAAAGTAGTGAAAAACCAATATCAACAAATATTGAACATCAATATCAATATTTTATGAGCAATTAATCATATTTTGAAATTTTTGATTATGTTTTTAAACAACTTTTATTTGAACTTCCAAGTCAATTAGAACAAATAATCATTTTTAACTAACAAAGTAATCACTAGTATTGTTGGAATTACCCATGGATTTTTTCAATTTATGGGGTTACAATCCAAAATACATTGTCATTTATTTTCTATTCATTATAACAATGTGATGTGAATCAAAGTTTTCTACAAGACAAACTTGTTACCATGCACCCTCACCTCCAACTCAAATTACCCCACTAGCCATGCAACATGAAAGCACAAGAAGTAATGCAAATTAAAGGATGTTTACCACATCCCCATGCAAGCATATCTAGTATTAGTATTACACCCTTGAACTCGCATACCCACCTAATCCAAATATTGATCACAATACTTCATCACAAAATACCAAATAAGTTTGATCCTTAATACCATTACATATACCATATTAAAATTCCAACTAACAAACAATATTATTACTTGGCCAAAATTGATTCATACCAATGGTGGATTGTTGTACATATTAATTATTTTACTTGATTGCAACTTGGTACTGATAATAATAAGATTTTCAATTTTGAAACTAGTATATTAGCAATACTTGTCTAACTAAAGGACCTTATATTTCAATGCAAATGGCTCGTATTAATTTGAAAAGGTTAATCAAATAAAATTTGCATGAAAATGCAAGTTCTACATAAACCACAAAATGTTAAGGAATAGTACCTTTGCAAAGGTTATATCCAGAGGTTCAACTTCAAGTGTGACTCAAACTCGAGTAAACACCCTTTTGTTAGAATTAGCACAAGAATCAAACTGTGGAACTAGTTTTTTATTAGATTTAGAACTGAAATTATAATTATGAAAAAAACACTTTTCAAGATAGAGTCAGGATCTTTACATACAAAAGTTGAATTTTTTCTTAAAAGTTGATTATTAGGCTGAACTTTATAATTAAGTATTGATTTTAATTAATTGTTGAACTTCATATTTATGTAGATCGCTGTTTTAATTTGTTATGAAACTTTGTGCCCACACAATCTTTAGCTTTGGGGAACGTGTAGTTTGTAGTGACCAGAAGAAACACACAATGGTTTTTGAACTGGTTTTTGAATTTGAAAAAAAAGTTGTTAGAATCGAAACAAAAGGAATTAGAACTTCGAAGAACTGGGCTTGAAGCTCAAACCCCCCATCCAGAGACCTTCCAAATAAATTTCGGTGTTAAAAACTGGGACTGGAGGCTCTGTCAAAAAGGAAGAATTTGCACAGCACTGGTCATGACCTGAGAAGCCAGGACTTCAAATCCAGATCTCAAAGTATTTGTGGACCTGGAGAGTTCTTCCACAAACAATGACCAGCAACCAGAAAAAGAGAAGAAAAAAAGAGAGAAGACGAGAGGAGAGGAAAGAGAGGATCAAAGAGAAGAAAGTCTAGATTGTGAGCTTTGGAAATGGTGGATTTGTAGCAGTGAGAATCTTGAAAAAATGTAAACAGGAGAAGAGAAGAAAGGAGAGGACGGAAGAGAGAAAAAAGATTGCACATGTTCACCATAATAATTTGGTGCTACAGCATATTAAATTTTGGTGCTACGTCGTGTGTTTCTTCCGAGAATTTGATCAGGGGGTACGTACTCATGGATCTGAGATTGATTGCTGTAGTTTAGAAGCTAGACCAGTGTGTGCGAGATTGTCATACGGTGTTGCTACTTGCACTTCTGTGCGAGCTACCTTAGATATCAGGTCTCATCATTCTGTAAAATGGGTATAGTTCTGCATAGCCATTGAAGCTACAAAGCTACTGATTTTAAGCTGAAGAAAACGTGAAAATTTTACGTGTGTTTTTGTGGTAGCTACCAAGCCACCTGAAGCTGTATCATTCATTCTGTACAAACCTCTGTTTCTCTTCTTTCTGTTCTGTCAATGTACTGAAAAGTGGACACCATCACAGAAAGACATTGTCATTGAAGCCTACCTTGGGACCAACCCAATGTGTCTGTGATGAGAATTGGACAATATTGAACTGCATGTGACAAGGGACTGGATGGTGCCTCAGGCACTGTTGCCTCGCGTCTAGATATCTATCTTCCAGTAACTGCCAGAGATTAGTCTCAAGTGAGTTACTAGGTGAAATTTTCAAGCAAAAAATTTATCAGTGCAGAGGAGAGGAGAGTCGGTTCAGGACTCATGCACTGCATCAATTTCAACCCAATGTTTGGAACATGATTCTCTCCCTAATAAAATGTGGTCACAAACTCTCACAATCAGCCAATCTGAGAACTTTTAGGATGACGGAAAACAGTGAGCAGAAATTGTATGACAATCAAGAACAAAATTAATTTCAGGAGTGTTCCATTGCCTTCAAAATGGATATTTTAGAAGCATACATTGTGATACACACTATGGTAGTGCCAGGAAGAAGCAAATAAAATATGCTGTATTATATCATGTGGTTTGTATCCATTTTCACATGAAATTGCAGACATGTCAATGCTGGCTTGTGGATTTTATAGTATACCATGATTTTGATATTTTAAAATGAGGCAAGGGCAGAAGAAGGTGAGATGAAACTGTTCCGAGAAATCCAACTTAATTGGGCACAGTACAACTGTGTGACCTTTGTATGGAATATGGAATGCATGCATGTGGAGTGTATTTGAGGGAATGGTGACAAATATCCATCCCTTTCTTTGTGTACAAAAAGCCAATTAGAACTCTAAGAATTCAAACCCTCATTGCACGCTGTTGTGGATCCCAGCATTAGGGGGATTTTTTTTCCACTCAAGGATTTGTACTGTTATAGCTATGCTCAATAGAACTAATTGGTTTGCATTCTACTGACGTTGATTACTTAGGGCAGGTAAATCTATCATGAGACAAAGAGCTCAACTATAGAGCAGGCTATTGCTATGTTGGAAGATAGAACATTTAGAGATACTGTCAACAATCTAGAAAAGTTTCAGGGTAGCTTTCTTCAGGCAACCCTTCAGCTGGTAGTATTTTAGGTCTAAATCATAACCCACATTTCAGCACGAATACTAAAATTGAGGACTGTACAGCAAGCGGATTCATTTCAGTACCTTGATGTAGACTTTTTCTTCCTTCCACCAAACAATCCTTTCCTCATTGCAGCAGGTGGAGTGATCATCTCCTCAAGGACCACAAGTATCTGCATTTTAAAACCATGGTCTGAGATTTAACTGTATGTACAGTGCTTACTTGGGAGCATATTCACCCACACAAAGACAGCCTGCCTCATAATTGTGACTTGGAGGGATGATATTTCATCCTCCTCATACTTCCCTCCTTGGGTAATGGTGGGAAGAGCTATAATATCTGGCTTTCATTGGTGGAACTTATGTGCACTTCAACTTTTCAAAGCCAGAAATTATAGCAGTAAATACTCTCAAAGTGTGACTGCTGCTATGGATTTAATTTGCACAATGTTCATCTAATTCACCTCAAGATCTCTGTATGACTGCATATCCCGTTGCTTGAACAACAAAAGAACATCAGAAAACACAAGATTCTGTTGCTTACTGGCCGCTCCTGCAAGGGGGGAATATCAATTGAAGCACTTACATCACTAAACTCAGGTCGTTGTCTTGGATCTTCATGCCAGCAATCCTGCAGTAATCTGGCGAGCCTCTCAGGAACGTGTGAAGGAATATCTGGGCGTAGACCTCTGATAGAAGAATTTTATCCAGTCATCAGGAACATATATTCAGATAAATACAAGAAAACATCATTGAACAGAAACTTTCAGATATTACATTCATCTTTCACCCTGTCAAAGCAAATTGCAGCTACAGACATTTGAAAACTCATGAGCTTAAGTACATACGCCTATACTCCACATAGAGTTGGAGCCAGGTTCATCAAAGCTCAGTGCTTTCTGGAATGGCTTGATGGCATGGTACTGACTCCTATCCTAATATGCTCCATTAGGACCTAAGAGAGGATATGGTACATATTATACTGCCTCAGAACATGTTTGGTAGATTTTACCTTTGTACAACACCAATGGCAGCCTGCAAAGGGGTCATACTGCCATATGGTACTTGTCCTGTCAACACCTCCCTGCAAACCATGAGCAACTCCATCAGTTTGTTGCATAGGGTGGAGTGAATTCTCTCACTGAATAAAGAGCTGAACTTGAGGGGATGCACAGTGACACACTGGCTGGAGTCAGTTGCAGCAGCCTGTTGACCCAACCAAAAATGACATGGCATGAAGCACAGCCTGCAAACCCACAAGACTTCACAAGCATCTTGTTGGCTGGGCAGGCACATCTGTTTAAGAAACCATACCACATTGTGATGCCAAAAGAGTATACATCTGCTTTGTGGTCGTAAGGCTTGTGCTGCAAAACCTACAATCAGTCATGATAACCCAGGTCAGAGGTTCAATGGCAGTAGTAACTTAGAGGATAGACCTGCTGATATCTACTGAATCTGATAGACTGCAAGGATGGGACTGTTTGACACAATACATTGTGTACATGTTGGTTGAACACAAGCTACTGAGCCTACTGGAACTTCTCTATGTACCGAGATTTTGCTTACTCGGTAGCTACTTAACTCAAGGAACAAAAGTTTCCAGCTGGTAGTATAAAATCAGATCAGGTTACTTCTCTCTCACTGTAAACAGACAGTAGTGCAGAAGAACCCTTCCAGAGCTCTGTCAAATATTGACAAATTTGGAATCATAATACTTCCTTCCAACAAAGTGGATATATTGCTGTCTGAATGTGGATCTATGTTTACCTCAGGGGCCATCCAGCGGTATGTTCCAGTTTCAGCTGTCATTTCAGCACCTAGGAAGGATTTCTTCTCCAAGGAGCTTACAGGAGAAGGCTTCAAGCGAGCTACTCCAAAGTCACAAACCTTCACAACCTGTCAATGAATTTAATTCACAAGTGCATAAGAGTTTTGTATATTATCCTCTCTCACAGTAAATGTTTCCTACATTGTATCCTTATCAATGATAAATTTCAATGTCACAAAGTGTGCACAATGGACATGCAACATGGTCATAGCTTACATCATGTTCATCAATGAGCAGATTTGCTGCTTTTAAGTCCCGGTGTACGACTCCTCTCCTGGCCAGGAAAGGTACAATTAAGTAAAATGGCAAGGTGCACATCATGCTAATTCCAGTTTGATACCATTAGCAGAATGAGTTTGAACTCAGGAATTTTAAATGAATAACGTGTATCTGTCCAACCTTCTACTACAACAAAGAAGAACTCAGTACATATAACATAATAATACATTCTCCACTGATGTCATGCTAAGTTTGAACACAGGCTTAGGTTTAGACTCCACAGCCATTGCAGAACCAAATGCTCAGGTATGAATGGTTATGCATATAGTAGATGAAGGCACCACGTTGGCCACCTCACCTATGCAGAAAGTCCATTCCTCTTGCAGCATCTCTGAACACTTTTACCGCTGCCGCAATATCTAAGCTGGTTCTATGCCGAGTATCCAGCAAGTCACGAACACTGTAAATGACCCATTCCAAGGCCAACGAACGCATCAGATCTGGTGGACAATTAGTGATACAATAGTTCAACCAAGCTGCCCCAAACATATTGCTCACCAGGTTCAGTATTGATGTTGTCTACATAGCATTTTTCTATGGAGATGCATTTGCAAAACCTATGAATGCTCACCAATAGATCTCCTGAGGAGCACTATGTTACAATATGGACCACATTTGCAGTAAAAGTGTCATCCAAACTCTCCATACATCACCAGCTGATAACTCAGCAGTCTGTTCAAAGCATTCTAGTTAAAGGACAGTAACAAAAGAAGCTTGAGCTTAAACAAAATGGCAAATGGGCAATGTAAGGCCCCTGAGTAACTCCCAGTTATAAGAGAAGAGTTCCATAATCATGTACCTCCCCCCAGCCATGAGTTCAGTTACAATGCAAAGCTTTGGCCAGCAACTGCATGCGCCAATGAACTGCACCAGGTTTTTATGCCTCACCAGTCTGCATGATCCAATTGTAAAAATCAAAACATGTCAGATGACAGTTGCTAATTGTGTTCAAACTTTGAACCACCCTCTGGCGCAGTTGGACCTTCAACACTGTGCAAATATTTCATTGACCTTTCCATTTGTCTGCTAGCAGAATACATTAAGACTGTTCCTGCTAAAGCCCACTCAAGGAGTAAGATTTAGGATTTTTGTGACCCATGGATGCCTGATCCAGACACTGGATGCAAATCTGGTACGTAGAATATACTAAGACCCTAATCTTTCACAGGAACAAGTTAGAAGCCATGATGCAGTAAACATTCACTTGAGTTTGAATGTTTTGCTGAATTCTTTTGTTACTTGTCAATGGACAAGGTGGTGGAGGCTTCCATCTTGGAATCGACAATATTTTATCACAAGCAAGAAGGTCCTGGTGAAGACACTTGTCACGAATAAGCAATCCTTTTTATATGTAGTACCTCATGATGGACACCTCTTGAATGAATGTCTGCAAGCGCTCGATAGAAGGGGTAGTGGATGGTGCATCTGAATCTGAACTACTAGTATGGCAGTCCTCTATCTCCATAACCTTAATCGCCACATCTTGACCCAAGTATTTGCCCCGATACAGTAGCCCTGTAGATCCCACCCCTAGTTTTTCTCCTAGAACCAGCTGTAAGGAACCCCCCAGATCACCACAATTATTGCTGCATCTTTGGATGGTGCGTATGTAGCTGCATTGAGTTAGAAGGTCAAACAGAAGATAACTGAAAGAAACCCTAGAAAGAGAAACCTCTAATTGTACACCATGATGCTGAGCACTTGCTCATTTTTCTACGTCAAAGACTCTTGACTGCGCCCAGAAGTGAGCATGTTGAACCCTGCATACATACCTGGTTGAAGTCAATGGCCCAATCTTCGAGCTGAATGGATTCTGCAGCTGCTCGCAACTTGGCATCTCTTTGAGACAAGAGACGTTCAGAAGCCTGCTTTTCACTGAAAGCTGAAAGAATCGCTTGCCTAAGTTCTTCTGCCTGAACTAAAGAGGAGATATGAATTTTAGGAAAACCATACAACGTGTCTTATGTCAGGTTTGCTGATCAATTGTAATGCACGTTGCTTCACAAGGCACAGACCCATCAGAATTTCGGGTCTGCCTGCCTGCAGCAAAATTGTTTCCAACAGATCCGACAAACCACTTTCATCGTGACCTGGACCAGGAGCTCCAGATCTAATACTTTGCTATTACTCCTGAGGTCGTCAGAGATCCTACCCAAGTTGAAACTCGCACTAATATAACTATAAATAAATAAATAAAATTCCCTCAAATCATCACACTTGCAAGATCATTCAATGGTGACATGCAGCTGAGATCGACAGATTGTTATACGGTTGTTGCAACAATTATATTGCATCCGACCAGGACCACCTCAATATTGCGGATTTAGGAATCTAAATAGCAGGTGGATCCATCGACAACCTTCTGCTAGAGTACTACTGAGAGCGGTCTGTAAAATGAAGGTATTGGGTGCAAATGCTTGTACCTCATCAGTGGGCCATCCATCCACTACGAAGACCTCTAACGCCATTCCATCTGTGGTGCTGAACACATGAGCTTCCTGAAAGACACAACGACGTTGCAACCGAAACTGTTACAAGATTGTGGGTAGGTCCAGAAATGGTAGAACCAGCTTGGCTTTGGGACTTAGAGAGAGACAAAGTCAATGGGTTCTAGGACGTGGTGTGCAAACATACCTTAATGCCCAACTGAAGCGACGTCGAATTGGTCAAAGCTGATGTGAAGAAGTTGAGAAGACCATGCCTGTCAGATGTAGCTAGTGTGATTTCGTATCCATAAACAGGTTTCGCGTTATCGTGATCGTGATCGCTGCTATAGCAGATGGTGCCTGCAGCTTCCTCCCCCATTTGCACATCAGAGTACATGATATGGCTGATTGTTGAACGCTGTGGATTGGAATGGTGGACTGTAGAGCTGCCACTATTGCCACCAGCTGGAGCTGCGTCGCCATCGAGCGGGGAAGAAATACTCCGAGGAGGTGTCGACCATGATCTTGCAAGGCCAGCGCAGTCAGAAGCTGGGTGCACTTTCACCTTTGGACTTCCTGCACTGCGGCGAACCAAATTCTCCAGGTTTGAGCTTGCTCCAAATGCAGGTTTTGGGATCAGCTTGATTCCAGCCTTCCGACAATGTGCAGTGCCATGATCAATCAGCGAACTTGGGTTGTCGCTATTCTGTGCAGGAAGGTCAGCTGATTCATCGATGTTATAGGGCAGCGACCAGTCTCCCGCAAGTTCAACTTTCCGGACATGAACTTGAGCCACAGGTAAGGATTCACCATGTTTGCTGCTACTGCAGCTGCAAGTGGTCATCTCAATGTCTCCCGCCTCCTCAAGTAACCTCATATGAAGTAGCACGTCTTCGTGTCTTTGTACATCGATATTTAGAGTGTACCTGCGCCCAGTTCACAAAGACCCATAGATGATCATGCGAACCCAGAATCAATATCGTCCTAAGAATGTGCCGAGCTAGCCCTATATACATGACATTGCTTTGAACTTTAGAGCTCTGGCGCGTTGCTAGCTGGGTTAGGTCATGGAGCATTCTGCACTTTCATCTACTTGACTGTGTACGTGGTTTCCGTCTTGCTGATGAGCGCAGTTTCAAGGATTAGTTCAAGAGGAGAATACCCTTAGTCCTGACCAGCAGTGTCTCATGGCATCTTGTTGCAGCAGTTCTTGGGTCACTTCAAGTCCTGCAGATTAAAGCCTTGCAAGAGTCGAAACCTCCAAAACAAACGAACTTTCTATTATTACGGCTTGTTTTGGAGGTGTGCCCCGCATCCGGCGAATGCATTTGGCCACGATGACTACGTACATTCATCTCACGTGAGTTTTTTGGGTCGAAGAAACCGGAAAAAAAGAGTTGAATTCAATGATGCAAGCAGTGAACAGTTCCATAGTAAACCTGTAGTACTAGAACATTGCGGAAAAGCAAAAGCACCGAACAGAATTCGCCAAATAGAGAACTCTGCAGGAAGTATAACTCCACGCATTATAATTCATGGCGCATGCCACAAGTTTGTCTCGCATGGGACGTTTGGACCACTTCATCCCGTCTCATGGACGGCAGTTAGCTTCAGAAGAAACTGTGCCTCCGATCAAACGAACGTCAAGAGCAGAGACATGATGAATCATGGATCCACGATTCTTTCTGACTATAGAGGACTGGTCGACTAGGCCCGAGTCCGGTTTCAACGCGTCGGTTGCAAACACGAAGGACAGGAGAGAAGACTAGATGGAGTGAAGCTGTACCGATCAATCCAAGCCGCTGAACGAGACAAAAAGCACTTGTAGCACAGGAGAAATGGAGGATTACCGAGCCGGCAGTCGAGAAAAGTGGTTGCGGAACTTCCTGCAAACCTCCTCGCCGTATCCACAAGCTCGCGCGCTGTCAATCACTTGCCTCACCACTTCTTCCGACGCTTGCAGAGAACCGGGCGATAAATCGCCTTTTGCAATATTACCTACACTACTGCTGAGACGCCTTGCAGATCTGCTTGGGGAAGAGCTCCAAGACGAGCTGCCGATCGAAGCCTGGACATCTCCCTCGCTACTGTTGCTATCGACTCCTCCATGCACAGCAGCTTTGTTCATATCGAAACTAAGTACTAGTGAGAGTTGATCTTGGTGTGCAAGAAAGTCCAAACCCTGATGAGTACCGCCTCCAATGAAGTTTCGCTGTCCATATTGTGCAGTCGATACATTCGCATTGTACAAATCGACGACTTCCATTCTTACATTCCCTTTTCTGGCTGAACGTCTCGATCTGGGTTCTCAGCAGTTTCAAACCTTTCTTCTATGCACAAAGCACGCGGGAATCGCACGTTCGGGAACTGGCAAAAGCAGAGGAAATACCGCTATTGTAAAGGTCAACTGTCAACATTTTTTCTCATTTCCTCTAACCAACGCGAAGCCTTATCGGCCTTCTACAAGACAGAGCTGCGGTGCTCTACTTCGCAGCGCAACGAGGACTTCTTGAACTCAATCTCGCCAATTTGGTACCTGCAACAATCCATCGCGGACGTCTGCATCATAAGGTTCTCTCTCTCGATCGATAATCCGTGACTCCAATCACTCGATCTATCTCAAACATCAACAACGTGAGTAAATGTGCGGTGAATGAAGAAAATCTTTCTGCCATGAGTACTAATGGCAGGAAGAAGAAACCAGATCGATGCAAAACAAAACATCCACAAAAACAGATCGATCGATCCGCTCCGATTTTGCACTAACCGCTCGATATTGGCAAGCGACGACTTCCTTCACATCAATTGAGTTCGCCGACGAGTCACGAGACCCAGAGAAGGTACGAAGGCACTGTAATGAGCTCCCTCGTCACTACACAAAACAGCGAGAGTTTAGAAACACCTCAAAGGATTATCCAAATTCTCCCTGAGAGGATCCATCTTCTCTGGGATCACCAAAGGCAATGTGTTGAGAAAATCGGATCCTGAAAACTTGTTGCAGGAGGGCAATGTGGCACTACACAAGTAGGGCTTGAAAGCAAACTTCACGCGCGTCAAATCTTTTGACGAAGTTGAATAGCCGGGAAGTTCTATAAAATCTGATCTAAGCAAAGAAGATCTTGAGTTTGAGAACTTGTCAAGACTTGCTTAGGACATATAAGAACTTACACACGGCGACAAAAGCTCGCGATCAAGAAAGAAGTGCTATGACCAAGAAAGAAAGACATCAGAGCAGGGCTAATATGATACAAATCACCTGTTCAATTAGAGAGGAAGAAGAAACGGTGCTCAAGTGCCGATGAAGCAGCTGCAGAAGACCGTGGCACGTCCAATTATATACGGATCCGGTGACAGCGGTTCAAACGTGGACAAACAATGAACTCGAAGACGACGAAATCTGCAAAAACTCTGCAACAACTTTTGTTTTTCCAGCAAAACAAGAGCCAAATACAAAACAAAAAATTGCATAACGTTTCTGCAGTTGTCTAGCAACAACGAACTCGAAGGGGACGAAATCTGCACTTTTTCCAGCAAAAGAAAAATAGATTATAAAAATGAATTCGAGCCTTTTCTTTTCTTTTGTGCGTGCGCTAATGTACTTCCCGCCTACAAGAGCAGTGCTGCTAAAATGTTGGTTTATATACAGAAAATTCTTGCTTACCGCCCCTTTTGGGCCCATGACATTCCCGACCGATGTCGGCCGTGGTAACGATCCTTCCGTTCCGGTTCGACGAGGCGCAGCGTTGGCGTTTATTTTCCGGGCACACATTTTTTAATTTGAAGCAACAAACAAATGAACGGCAAGTGGTATAATTTTATAAAATATAAAGGAAATTCTGGTTGTGGGGGTGTTTCCGGACAGGATCCAGTCTATATTCATTGAATCTGGATAGCATCCATTCGGAACCTAGTCAGCAAGGCTGATCACGTGCAGCTTTGGGGTTTTGAATACAATTTGTAGACCTGCCTTTGAATTAGTGTCCACTCTAGTAATTACTTTCACACCAAGATTATTGACTAATTAAAACAATTATATTTAGTTCAATCATAGAAATTTTGCCTCTGTTTTTTTTTAATTTCTTTTGAGGAGGCGTCTTTGCAAAGACAAAGCAAGGCATTTTATCCTCTCTAAACATATTATCCATTTTATATATTGCTAGTATGGTATGAATATAGCCAAAATTTATAGAATTCAAATTATGGTATGAATATATAGTAATGAAGAGACCCATCACCCAATATCAACAAGTATTGAACATGGCTATTAATATTATGTGATAAAAATACATTATAATTTTTAAATGCCTTCAATTTCAACTTCAGATCAATGTATTTTGTTAACTATGTATTTTGAATTCAAAGTGTGTAGCCTCTTCAAAATCATCTTCTGAATCTCAATAGGTACTTTAGCAATATCCACCACACTAAATTTATTAATGTATTTTCATGTCCAACTCATAACAATCATCTTGTGATGCACTCACAAAAGGCAATTGATAATGAGTAGTTTACCACACCTTGTTAGGGTTTGGTCTCATAATTCATCTTAAGCTTTCATCCTCCCACACCTTGTTAGGGTTTGGTCTCATAAATCATCTTAAACTTTCATCCTCACAAATTCAAATATGACAAATAGTTTTGGAAATATTAATTTCATGCAACCGATGAGAAGGCTCAGCATGCACTCATGAGGGGTCCAATTGTAACTTTTTCTTTTGGGGGGAAGGGATCTTTTGTTGTGTTCGTATCATGTTCTCATGGGGTTTCCATCAAGTTCCCCATGTTCCCAAGTGAGACCCCCTGATTTTGTCTAAAAGTGTGGGATATTTGTAATATTTAAATAGATTTTGAGATTTTTTTCCATGGTACCAACATGGGTGCTAGTTCACTCAAGGCTGACAAGTGCAACATATAGTACAAAACTTTTTATTTTAAAACTAGTTTGTAATATAATTGTACATAATGTACCACACATACATTCCATAGTCCCCCATTTGCAAAAGCGAGTTCTAATTTGGCCCATCTGACTACCAATGGTAAGTTGGCCACTCCCAATGGTAAGTTGGCCACTCCTGCAAAAATTATATATATTTTTTATTTATATTTAGAAATGCTGAAATTTTCACACAAAAAAAGTTTCTCAAAAAGTAATTTCTGTGAAGGAAAAATGAATAATATTTGGCATATTCTATTTCTAAGATGAAATATCCAAAACTAATAATTATTTGGTAGACATGTGCCAAAGCTGCCAAGGTATGTACTAATACAAGTCTCCTTCCCATAACATAACTATATTATTAAAAAAAAGGTGCAAAAAAAAGTAACAAAAACTAATTAAGGTCAGCAATTTCTCACCCAAATCCAACAAAAATTATTATTATTATTATTATTTTTAATTGATTAATTTTTAAATTTAAATATTAATTTAAATTTAAAATAATAGGTCAAAGAGAGATCAAAATTTTCACACTTAGCCTATGATAATAACTTACCAGTACTGTACTACTATTTTCAGGTTTTTAAAAAGTTATTATTTCAATGACCTAGGCCTAGGGTTATTGTTCCACCTTGGACACAGCAAAGCAGAGAAAGCAAAGGGAGGCATCTGAGTGAGATTCCTTTTAACTTTTTTTTTACTGTAGCCTTTTTCCACTCTCTCTCTCTGGCTCTTGGGCATCATGAAAGGCCAATTTGGGTCTTTATTAGTTTTTTCAAAAAAATCAAGTACAAACCCCAATAGCCAATCCAATACCTACTTAATTACACAACCCCACATGCAGCAGCAGCTGCTGGCTGGGCTGGGCTGGCTGACTGACTGACTGGCTGCAAGTGCTAAGAGGATACCCAGCATAATTCCTCAACTCTCCTCTTTATCTTTTCAATGCACCCACACACGCTGGGAAGAAAGAGTCTCACACACATACACACCAAAAAAGTAGTCATCCACTATCCCTCCCCACTCCCCTTGCCAACCCCCCTATTCTGAGCATGGACTGCCTTGTTGCAGATATTATAAACATTTTGTGGTTTATGCCTTTGCATGGATCCCCATTTGATACTTTCTTCCTACTTTCCAATTAGGTTTAGAACTTGTGATTTTAGTGTAGTGGCCTATATGTAGATTAGAATTTTGTGTGATAGACAAGGAGGGCTAAAGACTCCCCAATGGTGAGAAATGAGTTTTGATGTCACTCTGATGACTCTAGAGGACCTCCTCAATGGTGGATTTGGTGCGCAAAATTGGTAGGCGGTGGCCACCCAACCGCTTATTCACCTCTCCAACTTGTGCTCCATTGACACTTCCATGGCATTCCTGAAACCTTTTACGTCAAGGAATGGACCATTATTTATGGTGCATTTTTCCACATAAGCCATTGTTGGATGAGGCCACCATGGTCACCCAATGATCGCTTACTTGGCAGAATTATAAGAGCATGCCCAGGAGTGGCTCACCAAACTCACTCATGGGTCCAACCCTATTTGAATGAGGCACTTGTAGAGCCCACAAAGCAACATGCCCCAAAAGATCCCAGCATCACATGAATCTTCACAGGGCATAAACCACTTATCCTGCCAAGGGGCTCAATGTGTTGACATCCTCTTTGGCCTACCCCTCTCACCATTCTCGCACTTTGCATTTCATTGCCATGAACCAAATAGATTTCCAAGAGAAAAATCTCCTGACAAGGCGAGTGTTGGACCAACGAAAGGTAAAGGGTGCATGAGAAATCTTACTCGCTTAGTGCACTCTATATAGTGAAGTAGTGGGGGAAAGTTTTGAGCAAACCCCAAGAATTTAAATTGACAAGGATCCTTGTTGGGAACACTTCCTCAACAGCGAGATTTTTTCCCACCCCAATTTGAAAATACTAGACCAAATTTTTGGGCTATTGGGCATGCTCTAATTAGCCAGTTTTCTTATATAATATTTGCATTTGTTATGATCTTCACAGACATTCTCACATCCACCCCTCCCATTGTTTGGCATAATCATTATCATTGATGAAAATTTCCCTTTTTTGAAAAAAAATTCTTGATTGTTGGGAAGGGAGAGATTTTTTTTGGTTTTTGGGAGTCCCTTTTTTGAATGTTTGTGGAGTTTCACAAAAACAAATTTGGATACCTATTTTGAATATGACATCAGTGGCCATAAGTACTACAACTGAAGTGCATTTTTGACAATATTATAAATTTTGAACCATGAGGCCTCTAGCGAATTAAAGGCTAAAAAAATATTTATAACATGAACTAACTAGTATAATGAACAGGTTGATGTAATAGGTTGATGTAATAATAACATTTTAGGTGAAATATTTGTTATCAACCAATGTTGGCCAATTATAGGATTTTAGATCTATCCACATGATATGAATAAGACAAAATTAAAATTTTCTCTTAGTATAAGGATGTGCATCTAAATATTTTATCAAAAAAAAATTATACTACCAATTATGCATTCATGAAAAAAAAATCATTTTTTGTTGAATATGCATTTGTTGGTTTTCAAAATCATACTAACCTTTAGATATGTATAGTGGTTACAATCAACAAGTTGAATAACATGTCCCCCAAACTCCCTAAAAGACCCAAATCTAGGTTCTATAGCAAAATAATGGAAAAAGAAAAGAGTTGGGGCACCCTTTTTAATTTGCAACATTTTGAAGGTAAAAGGGCACGTTGGAGCTTCAGATGAGACCAAAACAAACTCACAAGCGAAATTTAAAGATGAAATCAACTTGCACAACTAAAAAAATAAAAGCGAATAATGTGAATTCAATGGAAGTGGTGCAACGGACTTAATAATGACAACTTCAAACACAAGCTTTACATGACCCACAACCTTTCAGACCTTCTACCACTACAGTAATTAACTACTTTAACTATTTTTTTTCATCCTCGGGTTGTGACAACCTCTAAGTTAACTATGTTTATAAGGTCCAGCCTCTGACCACCAATATAGTTAACTAACTGAAAAACTTTGTTGAACAAGAAGCTGAAGCACCACTAAAGTTAACTAGCCTTGGACGACGAACGCCTTTTATTGAACTTATACAATCTCTTCAAACAGGAGAATTGTCATTAGGTATGCAAAGTCACAGTCCTGACTGCAGTTAACTACCTATAATGTGTTAACGCATATATGCACCACTATAGTTAACTAACTATTGTGAGCTCAATGTTCATGCATCAGTATAGTTAACTATCTTCGGCAGAGGATCAATATGGTGCACCCCTAGTCACCACTTAGTGTAGTTAGTGGTGTTTTAGTGCCAAAAGTTTTTTAGTGGTAGAAGGTCTGCAACCTTTGGGAAAAAACACTGTCCCTTTCTTATAACATATTATGTGCCTCTGTACAAGGACTACATCCAAATGTCACTTTTCTCCATGATTCCCAAAGGGGAGTCCCAAACTGCTTTCAAAGGGTTTGTGATGGGAATAAATTTCCCCAATTTGATTCCCACCCCTCACTATTATGAAAGTGGGGTGTAATTTACTAGCTTAAATCATCATGGGACCTTAAAAATGAAATAACTTCATTGCATTTTATTAATTTCACCTAATGAAAGTTATTTTACTATAATATCATTATGTAAACATCATGTTTCATTACTAGTTAACATAATTCACTATTACAATTTCCTATAACAAATAGGTTTTTTCTATGTTTTTAAAAATATTCTATCTATGATACTTTATGATATACCTTATACTATTTTAAGTTATTTTAATTATTCTAACTTATATTTTAAGTTATTATAGGTTATTATAAATGATTGTACCCTAAATTATTATACATATTTTATTTTAAAGTATCTCAACTAATTTATTATAATTTTTTAATTATTTTTAATTTTATTATTCAATTAACTTTAAGCTATACCTTAGGTTATTTTATTTTAAATTAATATATGTTATTTCAAGTTATACTTTAAATTATTCAAGGTCATAAATTATTTTATCGTAAACATAATAACTTTAAAATAATCTAAAACAAAATATAATGACCTAAGGTAAAAATAACTTAGAATAGAAAATAATAACCTATGAAAATAATTTTCAATACCCTACAATATAATAACTATCAATAGTCTAAGATATTATAACATAGAATATCAAACAATAATTTATAATACAATAATCACCAATAGTTATAATATAACATATAATAACCAACAATTATTTATAGTACAATAACCATTAACAACCATTAATAAAATAGCCATTAATAACCACCAATGGTTTGCAACAGAATAATCACAAATAACCATTAATAGAATAGTCACCAATAGCCATTAATATAACAACCACAAATAACCATTAATATAATAACCACAAATAGCCATTAATATAACAACCACAAATAGCCATTAATAGAATAGTCACCAATAGCCATTAATATAACAACCACAAATAGCCATTAATAGAATAGTCACCAATAGCCATTAATATAACAACCACAAATAGCCATTAATTGAATAGTCACCAATAGCCATTAATATAACAACCACAAATAGTTCGAGTGCCGCAGAAGCTAATGCCATCAACAAGTTACGTCTTCAGTCCGCGTTTTTTGCTTTAAGCCTAATCCCATTTGTTGCACTGGAATAGACATTAATATAACAACCACAAATAGTCATTAATAGAATAGTCACCAATAGCCATTAATATAACAACCACAAATAGCCATTAATATAATAACCACCAATAGCCATTAATATAACAACCACAAATAGTCATAAATAGAATAGCCACCAATAGCCATTAATATAACAATCACAAATAGTCATAAATAGAATAGCCACCAATAGCCATTAATATAACAACCACAAATAGTCATAAATAGAATAGCCACCAATAGCCATTAATATAACAACCACAAATAATCATAAATAGAATAGCCACCAATAGCCATTAATATAACAATCACAAATAGCCATTAATAGAATAGCCACCAATAGCCACCAATAGAATAACTATTAATGGCCATTAATAAAATAACCACTATTAATTATTAATAGAATAACCACTTAAAACATTAATATCCACAAATAGAATAGGTACCAATAGCCATTAATAACCAAAAATAGCACTAATAAAAGAACAAATAATAACCATATATGATAATTGCTTAGGTTTACCAAAAATAATCTAAAGTGAAATAATTTATAATAAATAAAAATAACTTAAGGTGAAATAAATTTCAATAGCCAAAAGTAATTTATAATAGTTATAAGTAGTCTACATTGAAAAAATTTACAATAGCCAAAAATAATAGAGAATAAACAAAAAAACTTACAATAGCTGAAAATAGCCTAAGGTGAAATAAGTTAAAATAGCCAAAAGTAATTTATCATAGTTGCAAGTAATATAAATTGAAATAATCTATAATAGCCAAAAATAACATAGGATAGACAAAAAAAACTTACAAAAGTTGAAAATGGCTTAAGGTGAAATAAGTTAAAATAGCCAAAAGTAACTTAAAATAACCGAAAGTAGCTTAAGGTGAAATAGTCAAAAATAACCAAAAGTAATTGAGAATAGCCATAAATAACCGTAAATAATGTAGGGTGAAATAATTTAAATTAATGAAAAATAGTCATATAATAATTGAAAGTAGTTTAACATAGGTAATATTATTATATTAAAAAAATCCATTTATTAAACTTTTTTTTTTCCAAAAGAATGGTCATTGAAATGTTATTGAATAATGATATTCAACTTTTTTTTTTGCTCAAATGATTTTAAACTTTCAAAAGGAAATAAATGTAATTATGTACATTATTGAATTTTTTTAAAAAATACATTCGAATAATTTCATTTGAACAAAATTTCAATAAGATATGAATTTTCAAAGTTTATGTTTTGTTATGTTTAAAATGAAGAATTTGATAAATAGAATGTAATGTAACATATTATCACAACAAGTGGGGTGGCTTGATTGTAAGGGTGTTTGCCCTCATTTCAAATGTCAAGAAATCAAACCTCATGGGTGGTGTTGTGTGTGGTCAACAATGGTATGTTGTTTGAATGAATTATCTAATCCTTGTGTAGCTTCTTGAAATATTTAACTTTTTCAACTAACTTATAATTATCCTCAACTAAACCAACTTCAACCTTCAAATAGTTTTCAAATTTTTCATTTGGTGTGTAAATCAAATGTGAACCCTCAGGCCAATTATTGATGATATTGGTAATTCAGTCCAAATTTTTGACTTATAAACGATAATGCTTCAAAAATGTCAAAACACTAGCCAAGTTGAACATTTTTTTAGTTCCTCATTTGAAACCTTAGAATCCTAAAAACTTATTTTGTAAATAAGCCAACATTCAAAAGTTAGTCCTCATGGCTTGGGTCTTCCACTAAGCAAATGGATTTGCACACATAAATGGAGGTATAACAAACTTCTAAAATAAAGACAATTCCCTAGTAACCAATGCCCATTAAAATTCTTCCATGAATGCCCCAACACCAATCATGTTGGTTTCTTCTTCTTCAACAAAAACTCCATCAATTGAAACAACCACTTGCACTTGGATAGAAAGGTATAACCTTTCAAAAACTATCATCAAAAGTGGGATGACTTCTTTCATTTCATTCTCAAGTGCAAGTTGAATTACATTCCCATGCCCCACATAATTTTCAACAACCCACAAGGATTTATACTAAGGATCCAACATTGACTCTAGCATATTATGAACTTAACGAGAATCAAATGTTTTCAAAAATTACAAAAAGGGTTTTATCACCTTCACCACCTCTTGCAACATTTTTTGTTCAATATATGGAACTCAACATCAAACTAGTTACATGTTTCACTCCAATTAGCAAAGGGATTTTGTTGAAATTTCATGGCCATAATGAGATTGATTGTAGTCACCAAAACATCAAATAACAACCAATGAGTTCTAGATTAATTCAACACACATGAAATCAGCATTGCATTCAAACACATAATGACAACTTTAACAATGGCCCACACTTGGACCTTTAGGACTTACTACCAAAATCTCAATGTTTTCTACTTGCCATAACACAATAGAATTGTTGCTTTGAACTCCAAAGTTTCTTCAAACATAATTACCTTGTTAGCAAACCTTATTTTGACGAGAGTTTTCAACTTCCAAGGTCACAACCCACTATCCATGCATGCCCTCTCCCCCTCTTACTTCCCTTTCCCCAATTTCGTTGTCCACATAATTATTTTTTACAATCCAACTAAAGTAACTTTCACATTCACCAAAGTTAGTCTTGTTGAAACCTTATCATCATTTGTTGCGTATTAACAAACTTTAAACATGACATGCCCAAAACAAGTATGTTAATACATTCACAAAATTTTCAGAGGCTCACAATCAACAATAAATCGCAATGTCATAATCATGGATCCCAAATTTCTACCTTCATCTTTCACAAATGTGAAAACATAGTGGATTATTCCAAATTCTTCCAACAAACCTTAAAGTTGCAAAACATGTTACCATTAGTTTCTTAAACTTCAAATAATCCTACAATAGCATGTTGTGCGATCCAACTTTCATCCAAATAATTAATCACTAATGGAAAAATGTCTACCCCACTTATGGACATCTAGATATGAAGCTAAACATGTAGAAACTATGGTTATAGTTTCAAAACTAGATAGTACATGCAAATCCATGGTCTTTTAGACCATTTCAAGTAGCACATGTTCCATGAGACTTGAATGAGAAAGAAAATTAAGATGAAGACATTGGCAAAGAACTAACCTTGATAGCTAGATGTTTTCACATGTCAATTGAAGCTTCACTAGAAGAAATGTTGTCCATTATCACCATATTTTTACGACTATGCAACTACTATCCAAACCAACTTATTTACAACCAACAATGTGTTAATCTTACATGTCCATGTAGTTGTAATTTGTTATAGTTGAATATGCAACTCTAGAAAGGGTTGAACCAATTCTAATCATAAATGCAACTACAACTTATGACTAGTATATATGATTTTCATTGAAAATGTAGATGAAAAGTGCACAATGTCATCCAATTTTGATTGCATCCATCAATGGATGATAACATAATTGTTTTTGCAACTACAATAATATATTCTACCACATTTACAAAGAAACATAGACCACACATGGAAAACTTTGTTATTTCAATTGGACTATTATCCCTTTAATGTACTCATCAATGGGTTTTCCATGATACCTCAATATCTACAAATTAGTTGGTAAACTTCATAGGTTACATGAAACTAAGTATGCATATGTACATCGATAGCCTAGCCTAGCTTGCATACTCAGTTAATTAACCTAAATTATCTATAAGTAGTAGTACGTTAATTTACTAGGTGTAGGTAATAGGTTAGGCTATGAAAGTTAGACCTAGTTAAGCATGTAAACTAGGTCTTAGTAGTTGGTAGGCTAGGTCATTTATTAATTAGTATATTAGATAATAGGTATTAAGTAAGATAGGTAGTAGGTACATTTGTTAGTTTCTTGTGTGAATATGTGATCATGTTTTCATATTAATTAATTAATTAACTAGGTTAGGTACTTAATCAATTAATAATAGGCTAGGTAGCATGTAATAAGTAGGATAAGTGCTAGTAGGTAGTAGGTACATAGGTAGGTTATAAGTTAAGCAAGAGGTTTTTTTTTTTTGGATCTATTATAGTGTTTTTGTATTAATTGATTAATTAATTAATTAGCTATGTTAAATAATTAATTCTAGTGAAGTAGGAACTGGTTTATATGGGGTTCTTTCCAAAAAGTTTCGTATGTTGTTTCTACACAACCATTCTAGTTGTATGGTCGTCCCTGGACCATTCCAAAGACAATATTAAAAATAACTACCTCATTTTCAACCCTAACCACTTCATAACTACTTCCTTTATAACTATTCCTTTATAATTATTCCTTTTCCTATTAACTTTCATAAACACTATTTCCCACCTTTCCTAAATAACTACTTCCATTTTATAATTACATCACTCCTTTTTCCTATACACCAATATGAATTTAAAAATAATTAACATGTGCATTTTCATGTCCATGAAATGTGTATTAATTTAAATTAAACATTGACATAAATGTATGAAAACAAAAGAAAAAATTAAAATAGTTAATTGTCATTGGTAGTGCCTAGCAATGTGAAGTTCAAAATTATTAAATGTAGGCCATGTAAGTGATTTATTAGGTAGGCTAGGTAGTAGATAATAAGTATGTAGCCTAGGTAGTATGTGATAAGTAGGATGGATAGTAATAAGTAAAAAGTAGGCTAAATTGTAAATATTTTATTATTTGGATATATGATATAATAATAGTAATAGTAATAATAAAGTAGGTAGGTTAGGTAATAGATAATAGGTATGTAGCCTACATAATATGTAGTAAGTAGGATAAGTATTATATAGTTATGAAAATAGTAAACATTCTATTGTAAAGATATATAATAATGTTTTTGTATGAGACAAAGCATGTGATAGTGTTGTAGTGTTGTATTGCTTCCCTTTTATCCCATATATTTTGTTTACAACTTCAAACTTGTAAAGTATATAAATAGGTGAAAAAATGGATAAAATCATTGTATGCACTATAAAGATAATGCATGTGCCATTTGGGATGAACTAATCAAAAAGTTTGTCCCCAACAAAATAAATTGGATCCTAGCTACAAGTATTTAACCTATGCTAAGTAACTTATTATAGTTTAGCCCAGGACATATTATAATTTATCAAATATAATAAGTAATTATTTTAATATAATATTTAATTTTTATAATATTATTATTTAGTTATTGTAATATAATTTTTTTGTTGGAACGAATGGAAAATTGCCACATGTTTTATGGCCATTGGCTCTTTAAATTACCACTTGGTTCAATCCTAACCATCAATCAATGGCACATTTGGTAGCATGCAATTATCCCAAATGCAATCGCAAATTAGGGTTCCACATCCTATTCAAGATCAACCATACCAATGGATGAAAAATTTTAGCCTAGTCATAAGGTTTGCATCTACACTTTCAACTTCATGGCCATGTCATGTCTTTTGTGATTAACTGTTTTATGACACTTGTCCAAAGTAACTAGGTTATTTTTAGTCACATGTGTTCATTACAACTACAAATGAGTTGCAAATTTAGTTGTTAATTTTGAAATTTTTTCTAATGTTTATATCCTTTCCAAATGTAAAGGACAAAATCTTCCAAAAACCATTGTTGTGTTTCATCACCACGCTTGTAAGGATTTCTTGAGCCAAAAAATGTTGTGATTACAAACCTAAATAGTGTAACCTTTTTCTTCCCTACCTACCAACTATGATTTATTTCAAGATGTTTTGATGTAGCAATGTTAATTAATTTTAACTTTTTTTTTTTACAATCAAACAAACATGTGCAACATCAATATGCATTTTCATGGCAATAATGTTGTTCATTTGATTATATTTGATGAATCTTTTATGTCAAACAGAACTTTGGTTAAAAATGTTACCAACTTCCTATGGAGACACTTTACAAATGATGTAATGCAACATCTATGGGTTCTTGATATCAATGGGAAAATTGTCATTAACTACAAAAAACCCCCAATGAATTGAATTCCTAAATTGTTTAATTTCTATTTATGAAATTAAATTGCAATATTAATAGTTATAAAATGTAGCTCAACATTTTCTACAAGGTCCTTGTCACATTGCAAGTGGACATTTTCAACATCTAACAAATTAATTGTTGGGTTTTCATTTAGTTCATGAATATCCTCATCAACACCACCAACACTTTCAAGAACCACAAGTTCATCCTCTTCTACCATGGAAATTTTTCAACAACAAATTAAGAGAAACAACATGCTCAATAAAAATGACAATAGATTCAAGAGAAATGATAGATAGGAAAAAAGGGCCAATTTTTTTTTTAATTAAAAAAAATTAAGTTTTGTAGAAATCTATAGATCTATTAATGTTACATGTGTAAATAAAAACCCATTTTTCACCAATTGCCTTAGTTGCAAAAACAAATTACAACATTGAGTGTTATGAACACCTAGATGAAGCTTAACAACTAGCCTCAATGCTCTTGAGAAAGCTACAAGCAATTGGAGAACAACAATAGGGGGTTAGAGCTAGCCTTAATGCTCTAAAAAATAGAAAATGAGTAAGTAACTTGACCAACCTAAAAGCAAAAATAATAATAAAACAAGTGAACAAGAAGTTCACCATGAATCTCAACTTGTGAGCTTCAATAGACTATTAGAAAATAGAGGTCTAAAAAGGGGAAAAAGCCCATGGAAATGAAGAAAAGGGAAATAAAGCTACACTAAATTTTGTTGAATGCACTTTGAAAAACTCGCACAAAGCACCTAAAACTAAAATGCCCAAAACTTTTCATCATTTGAAGTTCTGAAAAGCTTTAGAAAGCACTACTCCTCACCGGCGATTCAAAGCAAAATGATTAATCTTTCAAATCATACAAGTACACATTGGATTGCTCAAGTTGGCTTGCATAAAACAAGCACATTCAAGTTCATTCTTTGCACTTTGCACTCAACATTCTCACCCTTCATGCCACTAAAGTAACTTCAACAACAACATCACCGTTGTTGTCCTCAACTTTCACTCTCAAGTCTTAAACACTAAACCTTTAAAATCGATCATTGCATCATTCAACTTAACCCTAACCCTAAAAGGATGCCATATCCAAATTGGATATGATATGATAATCATAACCTCGTAATCCATAACCATAACCATCCATAATCATCACCATTCATAACCTGCCTTAAACAATTATGAATGTGATAAGGATATAATATCTTAATGTCCCATTTAGATATGAGTAGGATAAGGATATAAACCTAGTACATGCATGTAATTATGGGGCAAGTTAACTACCCCAAAGGAAGAAGGAAAAAAAACAAGCCAAAACATTTGAGTGGATGTAGATGACATTTGATTAGCCTTCAACAATTCTGCAATCAAATGATGAGTTCAAATAAGATTGGTGGAGTTGACCATAGACTCTGCAATATTGAGTCGGTATGAGGTGTTAAAAGTAGAGATCTAACATATATAGTTCAGGCCAATTTCACAGTGCGCCAAACCAAGATATATAAACATCATAATTCTATTGTAAAAATTGACACAAATTTTGGATATGTGTTTATGCATATCTAACCATTATACAATCATAATTTTTAAAAAGTCTATAATCAACCAACATTGTTATTAACCTATGTGAAGAGGAGGTTGATATGATAAATCATTCTTCAATTCTATGTAATTACTTCACAAGGCCCATTGTTATTATCATTATTTTACAACATCTCACCAATAAATAACAATAATATGAACTATCAAAGGGGGATTGTAATTTTATTTCCTTTTAAAGGAAAATTAATCATGTCGATTTGCTTGCTCAAGCAAGTTGCCAATTTTTCAACCTTCAATATGCTAAGGTATATTATACACCTCCCATCCAACTCCACAAATTATTAACCCCAAGAAATGGACTAATGTGGGTCCAATATTTTTTTAAAATTATAGTCAAGCCTTTACAAAAATAATAATTATAAAAATCTATGGGTCCAATTAGTTGATTTTTTAAACTTTTAAAAACCAACAAGGCCAAGGTTTTCAAATGCAAAGTTTAGGTATGAGGTGAAGGTTTTAATGTTGTTGTAAATAGGTATAATATGCTTTAATTCTTTAATATGTCAAATAGATTGTATAATAAATATTTTTTTAGGTTCTTTGACAAATATATTATAATAATAAAAACCAAGTCTTTGCCAAACATCTCAATTCTTAAAATTGAAATCACAACATCAAACAAAAATCTTGAATTAACAAACTATCATAATTCCTAGGCTAGTTTGGCATCAAGGTCCTTATTAATATTTTGTTTATTCAATTTTTTTCAACAATAAAAATAGATAAAAAATTAAAATTCAACATCATACTAAATAATGAATTTTTTTTTGAAAGTTTCATTCAACTTTTTGACATGATTGGCAAGTATGATTTAGAGTTTTTAGCAATTCTAGAAACAATTTAATTAGTGTCTAACCAACCTAATTACTACAATACTAAAAAATAAATTAAATATTATTAATGTGATACAAAAATCCAATAGGGTAAAAACATAGTCAAAAGAGCCACCCGAGTATATGGACATTAATTAAAATTACATTTTTGTATGTATATAAGATCATAATGGAAGCATAATAATTTGGATTTTCATAAATGTTTTTGAAATATTTTCCATTATTAAATTTAACATGTTCAAAGGTTGACACAAATAAAAAGTTTTTTTGCATGTTCAAAGCACTCAACCTCAAAAATGATTTTGTTTTTTTTTCAAATGTCCTTTTTTACAACCAAATGTGCACCATTACTTCTAAAAATTGAAAAAAAATTTAACATTTATGATTAGAAAGGCAAAAGGACTTGAATTGATGAAAATTATTTTTTTAATTAATTTGAACACATTTGGTTCAAATGTGTTTTTGACTTTAAAAAGTATAGATTTTGAAATTGTGAGTTTAACAAAAGTTGTTCATATTTATGTGATATTAGACATGAATGTATAATATATATGATATGAAATCAATTTGTAGTCAAAATGCATTTATATCTAACATGTAGTGTTAAACTAGATATCCAAAATACAAATTTCAAATTATAAATCAACATAGAAATGACATGTGTCATGTGTAGTCTTTTGGGAAAAGACTTTTATTTTGGTGACCTTGGCACCTTTTTACTATGTTTTCACCCAATAACATCATGTTATACTGATGTAATCATGGTACAATTTCAAAATTCAAATATCAAGCCCTTCAACCTAAATTGGACAAATACTCTTTCAAACCTAACACAAATTATTTGAAAATTGGCAACCTTGTGATTAACGAATATGATATTTTGTCAAAAATGGTTTATTAGGTGTAAGTTTCTTGTCCTTTCCATGTTCAAAATTCCACCCACCCTAACTCATGTTTGTCAAAGATTAAATCATTAACAACAAAATTAGATCAACAAATTGTGCACACATTGTAAGGATTAACAAACATAGATATCCTCCACTGAACATGGATTGTTCCATGTTAATGTGCTCCTTTTTAAAGAATGAAGACAAACAAAAAAAACAAACATCATTTGCCACACAAAATATACAATAAATGTATAAAAGACAAAAGACCCACAATAAACACATTGATCATGAGACACGACACATGGGACCTAACATTGAAGATCACCCATAAAAAATACAAGACCATAAACATATTGAAAATACACCACATGAAATACACAATATATAAAACAACAAAAGACTAATTTGACTCAAGCCTCATAGAAGACACACAAATGACATAAACACATAACAAACACTAAATACAAGCTATAAAACATACACAAAACACAAAACAAATCAATAAAACACAAGGCACAAAAAACAAAAGCCTTCCAAATGATGCACATAAAATACACCATGCACATAGATGCACAAAAGACACAAAATATTAAATGGTTAGTTAATAGACAAAAGACACAAAGATGACAAAGTACACACCACACACATAGAAACTATGCATTCTTTAACCTTGTATCTCTCACAAAATACCCCCCACCAAAATTGGAAACATGCATGGAAACAATTTTTTATGTTAAAACCCTAACATAAAACTTATTTCATCATCTCCAATAATCCACTATGTAATTACATGTATGTGATATGCAACAAGACACAAGACATAAACAATTTCCATCATGTTGAACTCCATGATGATTGTTCATTAGAAACATCAACAAAATCTTTAAAATCGCCAATCCATCTTTAGTTGCACATCAATGTCAATAAACTACAAACTTTAAACATCAATACATTCAAATAAAAACACAACATAAATCAAATGCATCAAAATGAACATGTTATGTAACAAAAGTATGTGGAAATTCTTCATATTTCATTTTTTCAAATTCAACATCTAGTTTTTCTATTAAATATAAGTTTAGCTCACATATAAATCCAAAATCAAAACAATTTGGGCACCCAACATGTGGATCAAATAGTCAATTCTTGTTAACAAAAATCAACTTGTATATTTCAATTTGGCGAGCCAATATGTTTAAAACTTATTTCAAAAACACAACAACAATTAGACAATTGTGTTTTTCCATGTGCAATTAAGTCAAGGTGCATGTGAAACTATCTACATTACTAAGATAATGACAATAACCATGCAACTCTCTTGAAACAAGGCTTTTCAATGTGTTTATAATTCTATTGATGGTGTCACACAATTTTCATTAATAGCAACATCTAAGGAAAGGTAAAGGACTTCCAACACCTACTAGCAACAAAACTTTCACCATTGATTCACAAATTGTTCAAGAGAAGGTATGTGATTCTACAATGTTTTACTTTGTCAACCATAACACAAAGCAATAGTGCTTTGAAAAGTCAATGCATTTTCGAACAACAACATTTGATTTTTAACCTTGCAACCTTCACTTTAAAATGAAAAACCCATGAAAGTCCATTAATAGGAGCCACACATGCCCCTTTAAACTTCTGCTTTTTCACTATTCTTTTCAAAAATATTCTTGAAATCTTTTCAATACATCATTTTGATTTTTTTTTTAAATCTTCAAATTAAAAAAAAATTAATATGTTAAGTTTTATATTAGAATTTTGCCAAAACTATGTCATTTAAAAAATTCAAATTGCATTTTTTATGTTAATTATTATCAAAAAAATTGGTTCCATAGAATTTTTTTAATGTATATTTTTAATTCATTAAATTGATTCTAAATTTCTTGGATACGTATACCAATATATTGAAAATAACATTATATAAAAGCAAGTCCTTTTGTAATTTAACTATTTTACAATTTAAAATATAGAAAATTAAATAGTCACCATGATTGTTAATGGTACATGTTAATGCAACTGCACCCATAAACCCTTTCATGTCTATTATAAAAAACTATGGCACAAAAACAAGATTTATTAAAACAAAACCATATAAATAAATGGAAACATAAAATGGTTTGAATCAAATCACATAACTAGTTTTCATTGTCATTCTCAAAGTTTTAGACCTCAATCAAAAACCTATGCACATTACTTCCCCTTGCTCAAATTTTTCAACCAAATAATACACTTTTGGATGTCAACTTTCACATGTTTTTACAAATCTGTAATTTCATCCCTAACACCATTATAAATCATGTATTTTATGGTGTGTTTTGAAGTAAAATGGGCTCCCAAATAGGTTCATGTTGCTATTAGAAATAACTAATTATTTATGACAAGCTGAAAGTAACAACTAGTCACATGAATCTTGAGAAAATGACTAACAATGTTTAGCATAGCATGTATGTTCTGAATAAAGTGTGAGGTAATAATAATTGATATGGATAACATGTGTCATGTTTGTTAGGACTAGATTATCTAGTGATGGTGGTGAATGTGGTGTGACATGTAATGATTCTATTGACTAACCACTTCATAATACTTGTTGGCATAAATGTTCAATATAATGTTGGAAATGTCAACATTGTGTGTCTGACTTGATTGTTTATTGTGTTAAGAAACAATTTTTTAATGTTGAGCACATGTGGCATGTATCAAACATCTTAGATTACCCATATAATTTTGGGCATGTCTACTAGTTTTAGATTGCTAGAATTAAGGTTCAACATTTAGGATATGCAATTTATATTGTTCTATTGTGTGTGCAAGTGCCATATATTTTATATATTTCTCACAACATATCCACACACAATACATGCACGTGCACAACCTCAACCAAATTCTAAACCCAACGAAAGCTAGCTAAAACACTTATGTGCACATATTCACACATTACAATTGCATATTCACATAGAACTAAAACCAAAAGTTTAACAAATACACATTCAAGCACATTCAAGTGTGACACTCTAAAAACATCCAATCAATTAAACGAAATTTCAACCCAATACAACATCTTCATTGAAATTGGAAGGTTGACTACATCAAGCAATGTTCAGCAAAATCTACTCAGGTCCTATTACTACTTGAATTCTCCTTGTCAAATGGGAGTCTACAATAAAACCCATTACCCTAGAATCCCCCTCCCCAAAAACAGCTCAACATCCATAACCATCCCCTAATTTCATTACTTCTTGTTTAGTTAGGTATATGCTTATACAGTAGTGTAAGGGCAGCTTCAACACATGTCTGTTGAATAATTAATTAAATCTGCAGATTCCATGTCAGGAAAAAATTAATTCCCTTCCGTTTTATTTTCCTTCACAAAATTTTGTTCTTTGAAAAAAAATCTGTTTTAAAATTTTCATTATTTCTACAAATAACTTAATTAGTGTCACAAAGCTGCCAATGTACTACTATGGTAGTAAAACATGTCATCATGAGAAAGATTTTGTATTTTCATATTATCTGTGATGAGCACAAAATATCATTTACTTACTGCATGAAATATTACATTGATGGGTTGATTTGTGCCTCTTGGAGATAGCTGGGAACATCAAGTGCTACATTTCTCTTCTTATGATTGCCATGCCATTGTTGCTAAGGTAGTGTTCTTTGCAAATTTATCTTGTCTCACACCTTGCACTCAAGACCCAACAATCAATCAAGGTATGACATCCATCTCTAATAACATGAAATGCTGCCAAGGATGAAACATGGTTTCAACCAGAGGCGTAGCCAGCCTCTCAAGTCAGCATAGGCTCGCCCTAAAAAGTCATCATCATTGACTGTACGAGTAGGCTGGGCCCTTGGCAAATCTAGCCCCAGCCTTTGGCAAATCTAGCATAGGCCTAGGCACTCCGGGCAATCCCAGCATAGGCAGCGCCTATGTGTGCCTATGCCGTGGCTACGCCTCTGGTTTCAACTGGGGAAAGTATGCAACAGATGTAGATGTTCTGCATTAGGTTATTAGGTTGCTTGTCTAGTCAATGTCCACCCAGAAACTCCAATCTTGCTCACTTTGAGTATTCAACACTGCAAGACAAACTTCTCTTTATCCATCATTATAAGTCATAATGCCATAGTTCCACCATAGTCCTCCATTGGGATTTTATCAAACCCCAGAACTAAGCTGTGTAGTTCAGTAAAACATAAAATCTCCAAAATGCATATGCTTTGCAACATGTTTATCAGACATCCAAATCAAGCTCGTCAGCTCTTCTTCAGCATTGACAGGATCCAACCTGAGTTTTTATCTCTCCATAGAGACCTGATGATTTTGTTTGAAGTGTATTTGGATGGCATATTCTAGACAGAATTTGACCTCTAATAAATGTCAGGGCCTTTGAGTTCCAAGATGGGCTCTTCAGCCCAAGGGAAGTATTTTCTGGCTTTTTCCCAAGTATCTTCTGCATTTTAGCTTCGTAGATGATTCACCTTGTGATTTCTTGGATAACCTCAACTGTCAGAAAATTTCATTAAGTCGTTACTTTCTGTAAGGCCCTTGACCATGGACCTTACTCTGCACAAAATAACCACCACCACAATTGTGATTCAAGAGCCAGAGCAACAAAATGAAACATAACCCATTGGCACCACCCAAGCTAGAGCAACACACAAGGGGGGACTACTAGAAACCACATATAGCTTGGGCGGTGCAAATGGGTAATGTCATTTACAAAATGTGTAGAGCAACAAAATGACATTACCCATTTGCACCACCCAAGCTAGGTATGTGCTTGTCTACATTGGGAAGTCTGCAGATCTGCAGTGTTTGTATCTACAGGATCCTGGAGAAGATTTGCAGGACCCTCAAATGCTGGCAGATATCTGAAGTCATTAATTATGACTGCCACTCAGAAGCAGCTTTCTAAATGCATGGTAAGTGCCTCCCAGCATCCAAGTATCACAGTCACGGTCATGGTTGAAAAAGTTGATGTGCTTCCCATTGTGGCCAATGATCCAAGTCCATTACCTGTTTATCTACATTGCTTTGTGTGCTTGAGCAACCTATTCTCACAAGATGTCTAGCAACTGTGAGAGGTGCAAGACTTTATTGTGCCAAACCAAAAGCTGGTAGCCATGTGATGGTGGGACATAAGGACATCAGTATGCTGATCTTGACCTAAAAGGTTGGAATATGTTGAAGGCTCTATATCTGCCTTTATTCTTGTTTGCAATCCCATCTTCTAATGCTGCATTGAGGACCCAAGGCACTAAATCTGCTCTTGTTTACTCAGCAGCAGATTCATTAGGATCTCTGATCCACATACTGCAGCAGTCAGAGATATAAAACTCTTTGCATACTTAAAATGTTTTGCATACAGAGTGCACAGTGATGATGCACTTGATCCTTAGGCCAATGCCCAGACTTGAAGTTTATGATCATGTCTAGTTCAGATATCCAACAACCATTGGCTATCTGGAACTCTGGTATGCGGAGCAGAGCTACATGATAATGTGGTCATTCATGGAGATTGGAGATTGTGTTGCTAAATGAGTTCTTGAATTGGAGCCTGAAAATGCTGCAGGTTATGTGTTGCTATTGAACATCTACGCTGCTGCTGACAACATGTATGCATGTCTCTCTGCGCATGTTAAATGGCAGAGAAATTTGGAAAGAAGTGTGAACAAACAACTTGAATTGAAGAGAATAATGAGGTGCATACATTTGTAGTAGGCAATCAAGAGCAAACTGATGAGCATGGTGTTTGTTCTTGCAAGGACTATTGGTGATGCCAGTAATCTCATGTCTTGGCAACCAAAATATTGTATTCATTTTTGTTTGTAGCATATGGTTAGGAGTATCATTGTACCACCATAGTTGAACATGGTTATCTGATGTGGTACCATAGGAAAAATGGCCATGGGGACCTCCCCATAGTTTTGATTTCTAAGGTGACTATAACAACGGTTCCAAGGGTACTACTATGTACATTTGAACTTCTTCCATTCCTCCCACAATAAATTGCTGATTCGGATTTGTCAATTTGCTATTGCACTTGACTAGTGGGCTGTTTTTGAAATTTTGCGACAATTCCCAAACCACCATTGTAAAAGATCTTGTTATATTGAATGTTCATAACAAAATCTGAAAAGTAGTTGTGACTAAAAACTAAATTTGAAGAATGCAAAAATCATGGCATCGCCCTTGTGTATTTTACATCTTCATTTAATTTGTTGTAGGGTTTGGGAATGGTCGCACAATTGCAGGCAAAAAAAAGTAACTTTCTTGTCACACAAATTTAAATGAAAAACTAGAGAACAAATATACACACTTGGCACATAAGTACACAAAGCAACATTCTCAATGATTAAGATCATGCACACATAACATGTTGCAAGTCACAATATACTTCAAGGGACATAAATGAGTCACACCATTGTAGGCATCACGCAATCCATGTGTAATTGGTAGTGTTTGATTTTATCGGAATGATTAGTTGACCTAGTCATATTGGATGTACTTAATATTTGTGTGAGGCCAAAATGAACAAAAACAACTTGGTACGGTCATTTTGGACAAGTAGCTCCATGATCATTGTCATTTGTAGCCACAATATCAAAGGCATAGAAAACATGTTTTTGTAGTAGTGTGAACTACTAACCTTGGATAAGGCATGTTTAAAGCAAGACTTATGAGATGGTTCTAGCAAGACCAAGCTCTTACATGAAACCATGGAGTTCCAAATAGTTGCACAAGTTTGCAAAATGAACCTCTCATTCTTCATATACACAAGAATTTTCTAAGCTAAGGAAAATATGTTAAGGAACATTTGTAATTTGGGAGTCATACTTGCACTATTAATTTTGTAACCTCAAAGAAGCTAATTGCATATTCCAAGAAAGCAACATGTGTTTCATATTCTATTTTGAATGGAGATGCCTTTGGCATTGTCAAATGGTATAAGAGTAAAAAAAAAAAATTAATTTTTGGAATTGCAATGGAATGCAACCCATGGTGCACTTTTTAATTACATGTAGTCCAAAGTAAAAAAGGCCTAAAAGAATAGGATGGGATTAGGACGAGGGAATTAATGCAAGCTTATAGATAAGTTAATTTACACAAACGAAACAACAAATTGGTTCACAGAAGTTCAAACCAAATGATGCTAGGACATAATCACAAACAACCCAAATTCATTCGGCTCACAGAACTTAGTTGGGACTCATTTCTTTTTACTTTCCCACATTTTGGAAATATGCTTCATTGTCCCAATCAAAATTCTTTTTCATGCCCCAACCTTATTAGAAGCCCAAGGCTGGGTTGCAACAAATTGATTTGCAAAATAGAATAATATAAATATCACACTTTGATGTAAGATGTGGTCATTTATTGATTGGCTCATGATCAAATAGAGTTCATGGAAGACTAGTAAATTGTCTTTTCTATATATTTTTTCAATAAAATGTGGTGCCCCACCTCTACATGTTTTTACATGGCAATCATGTCGTTTGATTTATAATAAGCAATGAGACCTTTCTAGTACCTAGTGTGCACGGTTAAAATTTCAAAGACCTACCATCTCATTATGACAAATGATGCATTGCATGACTAAATTTTGAATAAAAGCAATGACTTGGTTATTTTTCATATTGTAAAATGCCCATGTGAACAAATTCCAATTGAAAGGCTCCCATACAACACCTGGCTTCCTCAAATTGGTCATGTGCATGTCAAAACATGATCTTCAACATCAACTTTATGACTTTTAATTTCACATTCATATGTTTGTTGTAAATTGTCAATATTATTATTGTTAGGATAATATTCATGAACATCAAAACCTTAAAAATTAACCAAAATACTTGAAGAATACATGAAAATTACAATGAAAACTTTCAACAAGTGATGAAAGAAAGGTGAATTGGAGACATAAATCAAAGCACTTGGGAAGCCCTTGGTGAGCTTGAGAGAAGGGGTGAACATAACATAGAACTTAAAGGTTAAAGTAGTTGAGAAGTTATCAACAAGCGATAAAGAAAAGGTGAATATGAGCTGAAAATCAAAATAAATCTTGGGAAAAAATTTATAAGCTTGAAAGAAAGGGTGAGTATGATAAAAAAGAACAAAACACAAAATTAAGAGCATAAAGCACATGCACAAAGAAAATTTTGATGTTTTAAAAATCTTTGACACAACCATTGACTAACATTTGCAATCAAAATGCAAGAAAAAATGAAAGTTCAAAGCATTGACCTTCTTCTTCAATTCTAATGGATCTTCCACACAATCCATAGTCTACAATGATCCATTCATGTTACCACTTGTCACCAATGATGTTAAACCATCATCATTTTCTTGTATTGATGTGACACCACAATAGTGTAATGTTCATTTTCATAAATCACACACTCAAAGCAAAAGGATATTTAGTTTTTTCCACACTCCATGTCATCTAAAGTTTCAAGTTGATTCGGTATCTATTCAACAAAATGAATCCAAGCTAAATGAAAACCCCTTTCTAGGTATCCACTTAGGTCCTAAAATGAGTTTTTTTTCAAATTTTTTTTTCATGTATTTTATGATAGGTTGGGTATGCTTATGGTTATGTTAAATGGAAGTCTACAAGGTATGTAGGGGTGAGTTTAAAAAAAATTAAAGTCCTAAATATGACGTGTGTCATGTGTCTTTGCCGATTTCACTTCTAGTTATTATATGTAGATAAACCTCACTAAAGATTAACATGGGTTTGGTGCACTTGATTTTTTATAATTGCCAATTCCAATTATTTCAAAAAGTTCAAAGAATTGACACTTAAAAATCAATGATTATCAAGCATGTTGTTAAGAAATTATTAAAACACAATTTTTTTTAACAATTTTGAAAACCACAATTACAAACCTTAATAGTTATGAAAGGTTTAGTTGTGTTTATGAATACAACAATATTTGATTGAACAACTATTAATTTGGTTGCCAAGAACTTCATTAGGCATATGGATTTTAATGTTGTTTGTTGCAAGGTTACTAGAAAGGTTATTGTGCACAATTGGATTAGTTCCCAAAACGATGAAAATTCATTAACACACACACATGAAAACATGCATACAAATATTGGGTGTTACAAAATGTACTCACTTGCAACTAGAAGAATCCAAATAAGTTCATAACACCTATAAAAATGAATCACCTACACAAAAATAACATCAACCATGCTTTCATTATTCATACTAGTGGGTACCCACAACCTTCGGTCAAAAATTTCGATATTAAAAAAATGAAAAAAAAACAACACTAGAATTGGACCCGTAAAATGGAATTGTTTGGTCCATACTAATAAAATTGTTCCCAAAAAGAAAAGAAGGGGGGGGGGGGGGGGAAGACGGTTATGAAAACAACAGCAAAATATTTCTCCACCCAAAAGAAAAAGATATCAGTGCTGTTTATTTTTTCCAACAATTAGATCTCCAACAACAGTCAATCTGAACCGTCCAATGTAACATGGTTTCCCTTTTCATGTTGTTCGATCTAAAGACCTAAACTTACCTACCTATAACGCTGAGCTCATGGGAACACAAAACCCTCTTCCCAAGCTTACGTGTCTCTCCACCACCACGACCCACACCTGGCGCTGGAACATTTCAGGCTAGGTGCGACTCATTTCAGGACTTTGTTTATGTCACAGACAGACTGTCTATGTGGGGAGACGGAGGATCCAGCAAACGTGATCTCCAACAACAGTTGATCTGAACCGTTTGATGTAACAGGGTTTCCCTTTTCATGTCGTTCAATTTGAAGACCTAAACTTACCTGCCTACAGCGCTGAGCTCACGGGAACACAAAACCCCCTTCCCAAGCTTGCATGTGTTTCTCCGCCAGCACGACCCGCACCTAACGCTGGAACATTTCAGGCCAGGTGCAACTCATTTCGGGACCTCGACAGACAGACGCACAAACAAACAAGTGAATTATTATATAAGATGTGTTTTAAAATCTTTCATCACCAAAGATGATACTCTAAAAACAATCCTTGTGATAATACCAAACAAACACAAAATAGTTAAAGACTTATTCACACAAGATTAAATTCTATCAACAAACAAATTATAAACATATTCACATTGGATTAAGTTCCAACAACAAATAAGTTATTAATATATGCCTCACAAATAAGTCGTTACTGACCTTCTTAGTATCCATACTAGCAATATTTTTTTCTTAATTTTTTACCAAATAAGTTTGAGCTCCAAGCTATTGTGCACTATCAAAGATGATCAACTTTTTTTTTTCTTATGTTTCATGTGGTTTTAAATAATTCATCATTATTTATGTCAATGTCAAATTTAATTGAAACTAATATACATTTCATAAACATGAAAAAACACACATTAATTTATTTTTTCATACCCATGTTGGTGGATAGGGGGAAAAAAAAAGACAGTTATAAAATGGAAGTAGTTATTAGGAAAGGTGAGAAATAATTATTAAGAAAGTTAATAAGGAAAAAAATAGTAATTTTTTAAAACTACAATAATTAAGCTTGAAAATAAGATAATTATTTTTGAAATTGTCTTTGGAATGGTCCATGGATGACCATACAAAGGATTCCAAAAAAATCCCCCATATACCAATTCCGGTTATTCATACTAGAATTTCCTAACTAACCAAAATTCAATTTCAATATTTTGGTTCAAGCAAAGGTTTTAACTTACCTCTTCATAGTGCACTTAGCATCCTTCACAATGTCCCCTATTGCACAAACAAAAGAAGAAAATCAAATAAAACAAGATTGAAAAGAAATTTCTATTTTTCAATGTCCCTTAAGGGGCTCCCTAATGCCCTTGCATGCTTCCCATCATTGATGTCATCCCTTGGTTTGCTTATTGGTGCCCTTGTTGCCCTTCTTGGCACTTGGCACCCCCATGTGCTTCCTAGCACCTTGCAATCCCTCATCATCTTTCTCATTTTTTTTGTGTTGTTTTCCCTCTACCGTAGCCTAGGGTCAATTTCCACATTGACAAAATGAATAATTTTTTTCTCAAAAAAAAAATTCATTTTTAAATTTTTAAATTATATATATTTTCATCATTTGTTATTAAAATTGTAATATGAGTAATGAAATTATTAGGAGTGTAGCATGTGAAATAATTTAACGAGGAAATTGACCTTAAGGTTAAGGTATTCTTGTTATGTTTTCATCATTTTGTTGTTGTTCCCACCGTTCTATTGTTGTTCCCATTGTCTTGTCGCCATTCTCTTCCAAATTTGGGATGTTTTAATTTGGGATGGCTGGCCAAAAATGGATGTTAGCAACCTTACATTGTAGGGTTTCAAATTCACAATTATCACCATTAAATTTGCTCCCAGGCTATAGAACAAGGTGCTAAATTTCTATTGTTTTCTAGGCATGTAAGTAGATGTTATTTTGCCTTTCATGCAAACCAAGGATTAATTTGAATAAATTTCCATCTTGCCCTAGAAACTATTAGCGTCCCATTGGTTTATCTCAAACCCTTTCACATAATTTTGTAAAATATTGGCAGAAATTTCTAATTTATCCTTAGGGCACCTTATCAAATGGAATTTCTCCTTGACAAACACTATTACAAACTGTGGGTGCAGTTCACTAGTCCCTATTCGTTAGACTAGTGAATTCATTGTTGCTTCTTCACTGGTCTAAGGACACAAACACTATTACAAATTGTGGGTGCAGTTCACTAGTCTTAGACTAGTGAATTCATTGTTGCTTCTTCACTGGTCTAGGGACACAAACACTATTACAAACTGTGGGTGCAATTCACTAGTCCTCGTTCATTAGACTAGTGAATTCATTGTTTTTTCGCTGGTCCAGGAACACAAACACTATTACAAACTGTGGGTGCAGTTCACTAGTCCTCGTTCATTAAACTAGTGAATTCCCTACTTCTTCGCTGGTCTAAGGACACCTTTTATTGTAGTGGAAGGGCTGCACAAAGGCAGACCTTTTCAAAAACCAAAATCTCACTTCTTTTACCATGATACATGGCAGACACCCGCTTAAAAATATCATGAGAAAAATAATAGAAATTAATTTTCTCATGGTGCTTTACATCAGGTAACGCCCTTAGAACCGGGCACTCTGGAAATAAATGCCAGCACCTTGGG